>VXAZ01004023.1:58756-154287 GCA_013399875.1 Gymnorhina tibicen
GTCCACCCAGAGATACAAGAGTATCTAATTCCATAGGCAAATCTTATTTTTACAAGATCACACAGAAGTTTCCTGTCAAGATAACCTTCTTCATGACCATTAATAGCTCATTTTCACACCTTCCACTAGCATTTCTTATTCCTTACATTTTCAACACCACACATACAGTTGCCCTTTAAATATAAACACAAAGCTTGGCCAAAAAAAAAGAATTTAGAATGTTGTAGAGAATGAACTGTGAGGTATAGTGATTGCAAAATCTCCATTCACAAAATTTGCCTTATGATCACATTTTCAGAATGTTGCTTGCCATTGATTTTTTTTTAACTTCAAATTTAAACTCTTTAATCTTACAGGTTTTTGCTGAAAGGTGAAGTTCACAGCTTTATCATACCTGCTGTGCAATGAGCCTGATCTAAGGAAGACAGATATTCCTCCTCCTTAGCTGGGAGTTTTAAGGAGATAAAGATGGGCATGAACCAAGCACTTTGATTCTTCAAGATAGGTTTACTAAGGAACAAATGCATTCTCATGATTGACTCATTTTGTGTGTCTATGCTAAGAGCCTCATCTTCCCTGGCTCCTGACAACAACATGTTTGTTACCTATATCTACATTACTCCTACTCTCCGTTTCATCAGGTTCAGTGAGGAGAGAGACATCACTCAAAATATTCAATCAAATTGCAGCCTGTGCTGGCATCCCAGTATTTTGTGTCCCTAGATTATACTGGGTTTGCTGAGCTCTAGAAACAAGTTTCATTACCAGCCTAACTCAAAACCAGTCAGCTCTGATCATCATTTTAGATGATCATTTAGATTAATTTTTGCAATACTATTTTTTTTTCAAGTTTCTATGTCATGTTACTTTTTCTTTTCAATGCTGCCTTCATCAGTATTTCTTCTTTTCATTCAATAATCTTCTCATCCTTTACTCAGTGTTTTGTAGAGGGATGAATCATCAATATATCACTTTTCACCAGCATTAGTACTGCTCCTTTCATATTAACAAGGAGTTAGTTATTGTTAAATTTCTAGAGTTGTTAAGGTCAAAATTTGCCTACATTTTTATCCTTATCCTTGTTCAGTTGTTAAAAATGCTAAAATGAGTATTATGCCCTGAATCATGTATTTCAGAGAGGGGTTTATTTTTGTTCTTGTTTTTTCCTCGTATTCACAAAATGAGAGAAAATGAGAATCTCTTAACACTTTCCATATCTTTTTCTGCAAAATACAGAAACTGAGGTAAAACATGCCCATGGGCATTAACTTTGAGGATTAATTCTGGCAGAGTATTTACAATCCCAGATTTTTGAGGCAGTCTTGAATTACCTCTTCACATAACGATAATATCACAGAAGAATTATCAAAATGTGGCTCAGTGTTTCAGGGAGATCTTACTGTGGTTACTCATTTGTTTGAATGTGAATATAATTCACATTTTTGTCAAGAACTGCAATTTTCAATTTTCTTTCCTTTTACTGACTGAAGATTAGAAGCTTTATTAGAAAACATATAATACTTAGAGAAACAAGTTTCACTCACTACAAATAGTCTGTCTGCTCATTTCATTCAGGCCATTTATGTACAACAACCACTGTGTAAAAAATTTATATAATCATTTATGTATATAGGAAAGCATATGTAAGTTATAGACTTCTGGTGTCTCTCTCTGAAGAGAAGAGATAAGGTAGAATATGTACAGCAAACCCAAATTGCCCTAATTTTACAGATTAACAACAAATTACAAATTTACAGATTAACAACGTAATTAATTTGTGTTACTTTTCTTGGTCAGGTTCCTCTCACACTTTTCACAGTGTGAAAAATTGTCTGTAGATGCTCAGAGACAGAAATAAAATGACCCCAAAATAATGGAAATTAAAATCTGGTCAGCTCAGAATTTTCCCATAAGCACAGCAAGGAGTCGCTCTTCTCCCCTACTCTTTTCATATGTGCACACATACATGGACATAGGTATGAATTAGATACACTCATTGAGTGAGAGCTGGAGAGCAAGTTTTTTCAAATGTAAAAGTCTCAACTGGACTGGCTTCCCCAGTTATACATTTGTAGGTCATAAAAATAACATTTATGGAATCATTGAACTAATCGGATTAGAAGAGACCAAACCCCCTGCCATGGTCAGGGACATCTTCCAATAGATCAGGTTGCTCAAAGCTTCATCCAGCCTGGCCTTCCTTTCCAGGGATGAGGCATCCACAGTTTCCCTGGGCAATCTGTGCCAGTGCCTCACTACCTTCCAAGTAAAGTTCTTCCCAACATCTTATCAAAACTTCTCCTCTTTTAGTTTAAAACTGTTTCTACTTGTCCTATCATTCTCTGTCCAAGTTAAAAGTTTTTTGCATAAAAGCCCTCTTTTTCATAAGCCCCCTTTAAGAACTGAAAGGCCACAATGATATCTCCCCAGAGCCTTCTCTTCTCCAGGCTGAACAAGCCCAGCTTTCTCAGCCTGTGGTCACAGGAGAGAGGCTCCATTCCTCTGACCATCTTTGTGGCCCTCTTCGGAACTCCGTGCTCTAAGAACTCAGTGTCTCTCTTGTCCTGAGGACCCCACAGCAGGATGCAGTACTCCAAGTGGAGTCTCACAGGGGCAGAGTAGAGGGGTAAGATCATGACGCCTCTTTTGATGCAGGATACAGCTGGGCCTTTCGGGCTGCAAACACACTGTTGGCTCATGTTCAGCTCTTCATCCATCAGAACTCCCAAATAGTTCTCCATAGGGCTGCTCTCAGTGAGTTCTCTCAGTCTAATTGCTCCAGCCCAGGTGCAGCACCTTGCACTTGGACTTGTAAAGTAATCATATCTTCCTCATCCCATCTCATCACTATCATCCTGCATAGTCATCAAAACCCTCTCTCTGGAATATCCTCTAGTCTATGTGCTCTGCTTTTAACTAGTAGCTGTATTCACATGTGCATGGCTTGACAACTGTGTGCCTTCACAAGAGAACCAAGCAAACCAAACCCAGTCTTTGTTTAAGTCAATTAGATCTGCTCATTTGATTTAGCCCCCTCTCTCTTTCCATGGCTTGGTTAGTCCTCTGAAGGTAAATATTGGTTTTGCCCTGTGTAAAGAAAGGCTTGTCAAGTGAAACGGCCTCTTCTGTTGGGCCAGAAGTTGTGGATCACTGCAAAGAAATCAAACAGGGTATGCCTGGGAGACCTGAATGTAACTCAACTTTTTTGTTCAATCACAGACCAGCAAAACAAAAGGATTAACAAAAAGCTGATATATCAGCTAGGATGAAAAATTAAGTAATGCATTGATGACATGGCTTCAATGTCATATGTTACCATTTCTTGAGACCAGATACAGTAGTGACATAATTGGGATAAATTGTTCAACATAGCTGGAAATAAAAGGTCAAGAAGAAATGTATTTTCCTGAATTAAATGGTATTATTAGAAGGAGAAACAGTAAGGAACAGAACCGTCAGTAAAGAGAAGCATTTATAATCATTTTTTTTCTGTTGTGAAACATTCTCATTTTTTTGCATAGTGATTCTAGACACTTTGACTCTTTATGTCTATGTAACAGCTCTGCTTAACACACACTATCATCAAACTATTTTAATAATAATTAAACAAGTTTTGCTTTTATTCTGCAAGCTATCTGAACTTTAATTTAGATGCAGTTTTTTGGGAAAACCAAGTATTTAAATTAACACAGCCAACACGTTTTGAGAAATCAGTGAAAACAGTAATTTCACACTTATAATGCCTTCAATTACATTTCACGCAGCTATGAATCACAGTTTCTGGTTTGTGACTGATTAAGAAAGACATGACCCCAGAACTTCTTTATCACATTAGCAAAATCACATATATTATCTTAAATCATAGAATAATAAAATAATTGACTTTGGAAAGAACTTCCAGACATTAGACCAAACTGTTATTCATGTCTTAACCCACTATTTCAACAGTCTGTATTATTTCTTTCAAGGAAACTGGTTTTGGACTTTATTGGAATTTTTATGAGAGAATAGGAACACACTGAAGCACAGGAGGTTCCCTCTGAACATCAGGAAACACTTTTTAACTGTGAGGGTTGCCAAGCACTGACACAGATTTTCCTGTGGTTGTGGAATCTTCATCCTCGGAGATACACAAAAACCGTTTGCATACAGTGCTGGCAACTGTTTTTAGGTGGCCCTGCTTGAGTGGGTGGTTGGACCAGAAGAACTCCAAAGAGCCCTTCCACCCTCAGTTATCCCACAACTCGATTCTGTGATTCTGTGATTCTGCAATCACGGATGAAAAAGACTAGAAAGCAACCTTGCAGACTGATGGTTTGGGTATCTTTCTGCCAAGCAGAAGATTGGCCCACATGACCTCCATAGAGCTGTTTCAAAGTAAATTTTTCTGTTTCTATCACAAAAACTTCAAAGAATAGGCTGAAATATTTCCATTAGTTTTCTATTCTTTTACTGAGGAACGACAGCAATTAGAGGTGGAGAATAATTATTGTGTAAGTACCCAAGGTGAAACTTCAAGCAAAGAATTATAGAATGTAACATGTAAAACAGACAAGGGCCAGGCATCATACTGGTTTGAGAACAGACCTCGGCGTGCCTTTGACCTATGCCAGCTAGCACACATTCCCAGATTATTCCTGGGCATATCAGAGAAACTATCATAAGCAGGAGACCATTCCCAAAGGTAGTCCATGTGCAACCAACCTGCTATGGAAGGTAGGGGAGTTCAAGGATACAGACAAGGTTATGATTCATTCACCTGGCAATGAGTTTTCCTTATGGAGAAACTATGCAAAAGTAAAAATGGGGGACCACATCCCCAACATGTGGGTGGTGTTACATCAGTTTTGCTCTGTCTAATCATCAGACATCAGAGTGTTTTCAGAAAATAATAATAAGAAAAACGACCTAAAACACAGACATGCATCCATCCATGTTGTCAGGTAGTTTCCCGTAGAGCTCGGTTTGAGCAAAATGGGAGTGATTTCTTCTCTGTTCCTTGTTTTTTCTGACAAACAGAAGCAGCAGCTTTCTACCCCAGTCAATCTTTTTGCTGAGAATGTGCAGATTGCTTTGGATACAAGATTTTACTTTCCAGAAGAGTGACATGATCTGGTAACACCTCAGTCCTGTGCTGAGGTGGGACGTTTTCTAGGTCTTGCATTTCACAACTCCATTCTCTCTTGCTTATGCAAACAGTATTCTATCCCATCCCCTTCTCCCTTCTTCTCATCCTTCCAGCCTTACCCCCTGCCTGCTCTGGCCTATGTCAGGTCCTTTGTAGTTCACTTTAATTCATTAACAGGGAAAAAAATCATAACTTTCTAGTTTTGCTTTCTGCAGCTTTACCATGTGGAAGTGTTTCACAGAGGGATCTGGCACATGTTAAGGTCGGTACAAAATAAGCAGCAGAACTGCATGTGTGGAAGTGAGGTGGGGAAGAAGACAGAAGATACAAAGATGCCCCTTTCAGCACAATTCTTGTTGCTCGTGTCTGACTTTGTAACACTCTCTGAGAAAATTAATTGTGCTTTGCTGGTGGCTGTTAAAGTTGCTACTAGTGCACAGTCTGTTCCTAGTTTTCAAGTGAAGATGACCTTTGTATAGTGAAAATAAAAGAAGGATATTCGTCTGCCACCATGCTCCACAGAGAAAGTTGGCAGTTGTAGTTTACCCTCAAAAGATAATAAAAAATTTAATACATCTCTTCTTGCTTCTGTTAATTTGCTTTATTTTTTTGTCCTTTATTTTCTTTTACTCTAGCTGGTTTACTTCATTCATTCAGAGCATGCAGTCTGAAAAGTTCCACGAAGTAGACAAACAGATTAAATCTCTCTGTTGATTGAGAAGTCTCAGTGGTATTCATATTCATTTCCCTTCCTCATTCACCCCTCTTTGCCTTCAGATACTCTCAGACATGGAGTTTAATTCAGGTGCTTTCTATTTTATGCTTTGGAATGCATTATTCATAGTAGTGCCTAGGTGACACTGTTATATGAGAATTAGTCATCTCTTATGCATTGGTTTGCCAGTAATTTGTCTGACTCTCAGACTGATTTAATAAAGTATCTAATTATCCAAGGAAAATTTCTTTGAAAACATATGAATGGATTTTTCAGTTCATTAAAACTCTACCATGATTTCTTTATAGATATTTTTTTCCAATAGGTAATTGCAATCTATATTTAAGTAATGTAAATCTTTACAGTTTGCTAGAACTTTATCCTTCTGCTGGAAATGGCTGAATAGACCCTAGGGATTTTCAGTGAAGCTAATTTTGGTTTACTAAGGCTCATCTTGTCCAACTGTCCTGAAAGTCAGTGGAGAGGTAGGCTTTCAAGGACAGGAGTAGGAGGCTTCCTTAGGTGGTCTAATCACCCACTAAATTAGAAGTCTGTTATGTCTGCTCTTTCTTTGATAAGATCAGACACTTAAGGGGGCTGACTCAAACTTTTATCCTGCAGAGAAGTTTAACTAGAATCTCTTGCAATTTACTCGGTCTGGGTGAGTAGGTATCTTACATCTGAGGTGTCCTGTATCATGTGTGGATACATAATCTCATACCTGGTACATGAAAAATCACTGGGCAAGTTTCTAACATACAGAGAAATATCTGGGTCAGTACTTTTTGTCCTCACTGTGCCTCAACCCATTTCACTGTCATTTTACTATCTGCTGTGGCTGACAGGATAGTGAGACCTATACCACTCTTTGAATCATAAGAAAATTGATGAGGGAATTCAGAAAGTTCAGAGCCTTACTCTGGAAGGTGATCTAACCCCAGAGAGTTCTGTCATGCTAGGAATAGGTTCCAGTAAAAAGGCAACAGGTATGACAGTCTGAAAAGCTGATCTCATTGACAATATACTAGAAAAGCAGTTACCAAATTTGAGGTCATGTTCCGAAAAGGAGCAGGTTCAGACAGCACGACATACTCAGATCTAAAATAAGAATTTTTGGACAAGAACAGTCAAAACAAGCCCCTAACAGAACATTCTTTCCCAAAAAGGAGAAATAAACCAAAGATGGGAAAAAAGTCCCCTGCTATTGACATGCAACACTGGACATCAGATTTTTGACTGAAGAAAGCAAGGGCAAAACAAGATTTTCTCAATCCTCTGTGTCTTGGCATGTGTAGAGAAGAACACGGAAGTCAATAGCAGGGCAAGAAAACATGCAGAAGTATGGTATGGCAATCAATGAACACAGAGTAACCGTTTCCAAACAGGAAGGCTGTGTTAATGGTGTTCATGGAAGACATAGGGCCTCACTGACAGGGGAAGAGTGGCGCAAGACGTAAAGCAGTTAATCAATAAAGGGATAAACTGTAGTCCCTTTCCAGGTGGATAAAAGTGACTGTTTGCCAGGTTTATTCCTGAGGGTGAAATGTGGAAAACTGAAATTTAAGGAAGTGAAAAATCTTTGCTATCCAAATGGCACAGAAGCACCACCAGCTGCAAACTGGGACTCTGCCACCCCTTCTGAATGGATGTGAGGGGCTTTATGTATTTATACCTGCTTCATCTAGATGTATCCAAAAGCAACCAGGTTCCACTTAGTGCCCTGTCTGGAACTTTGTCTTCCTACTCTCTCTTCTTGTCAAGGAAAAAAAAATCTATCTATCTATCTATCTATCTATCTATCTATCTATCTATCTATCTCTGTTAGAAAGCCCTATGAGCCATGTGCCACCAGTTGCTTGATGAGACTTGCTGTCTCAGTAGCTCTGCACAAAGCCCAGAGATGGCAAAATAGTAAGTTATATAATAGCAATTCCCTCTAAGGAGTTCATGGTAGCTGATCACTTAGTGTCAACGATTCTAAGTCTGTCCAGCAGCCAAATACATGAGGGGATGTCAGATCCTTGATCTTCCAGAAAACTTTAAAAATAGCAATTCAGATAAATGCTTTCATGTTAACTTGTGCTTAAGAATAAGCAAAGTATATTACAAGTCTGTCAGAATGAGACACTTGATATATTCATTTTTGGGGCTCATTGAAATTTCTTTAAAGATCCTGTAAAAATCTGGGGTTTTTTTGTTAGGAAGTATTATTTTTCATTTGGATCTCTTTTTATTTTTACTGCTCCACTGCTTGGAAATAAATCATGTTATTGCTAAAAACTGAAAACAAGGTTTGTCTCACTAGGGTATAATAAATATTGGTTAAAATACAAATTTTTTTTTTCAGTGTAATGATTCTATGTTTGAAAAATGTTAAGGTTGTGACAAAAATCAACAAAAGCCAGGAAATTCAAAGTTAATTTTGAATTGTGTCCATAAAGCACCTCATTAAGCCCACTCATTGTATCCTGTGTGGAATCATACTGTTTCCAGAGATATCTGTAATTGTTCATAATAAAAGGGCATATTAAGGACAGAATTAGTGGCTGTCCCTGATCCAGCAATAAAATAATCCTAGTGTTTATATGCTCTGTAATCCATGAAAGGTGGTTCTATCTGGATTTAAGCAACAAAATATTCTGTTTAAGGTAATCTGGGGGGAAAGAAGCACCAATGAAACAAACAAAGCTTTGAGTTAGGTGTCAAGCAAGGCACATGGAAAATAGGGAGAGAGCTCCATAGCCTTCATCTAATCACAATTTTATAAAATCACTTGTTGATTTAGCATCAGAATTATTTGCATGCTTTTTGCTGAATGAGTTCCTTAATTAAAAATTACTGTTCATCAAAAATTATCTCTTGTAGCAAGATCTCAATCATCAAGTATTTCACTGATGCATAAGCAAATAAGGACTGAGGCCCTCCAGGTTTTCCTGCAGGATCACTATAGGGTTGACAAGAATCACAATGCTTCCAGAGCTTGTGGCTTTGAAGCAAACCCACTATATGCACTCCCAAGCCATTTCACTAGACTTTAAAGATGTCTTTGAAGAGAAAATTTCAAAAATTACCAGGACAAGCCTTATAGTTGTTTGGATTTTTCTGAAAAATCAGGTCTTATTTTTTCAGGGCAAAGAAAATAGGAAAATTTGAAACATGATTATGTTCTACAGTTTCCTACCATACACGATGTCTTCAATACATACAATTTGGAGTTAAAATTTATTTTTATTTTTGTCCTTTCAAGAGTTAAACTGGGGGGAAAAAACCACCCAGGTTTTCTTTGTTTATGAAACACATGCAAATGCAGCATAGCTCTTCTGATGTCCCTGGGAGTGGAGTGTGCCAGCTTAGCAGAGAGGTACATTCTTTTATTATGCAAAAGGGCAGTGTAAAATGGTTTTATTTTCCAAACCTCATTTACCTTGCCACGTGCAGCATGTGGGGAGCCTAAAGCTTGAACAGTGTGCAGCGATCTCAGTAGCAAACAGGTGGGTGATGCTCCTGGGTCCTGCCGATGGGCAGAGTATTGAGTGTTGGCTGATGCTGGGCTGGGAGGAAGGAATGGGGGTCATGGGGCAAAGTCACAGCCCCAGCATGGAAACCAAGAGGAGCTGTTCTTCCGTATAGAAATGCAGGGACTTATTGGTCTGAGCCTGAGCAGGCAGGGTAGAAACAAGACTCCATATGCTGAGCTGGAGCCAAAACCCCTTCTGGGGGTCAGTCCCTTGAGGGCAAGGCTGCTGGGACATCATCTCAGCTGCCAGGGAAGAGAAATCATTGGAGGCATGCACTGGCCTGGCAGAAATACCGGGAGAGAAGGCAGCATCAAGGGAAAACAGGGTTTGCTATTGGCGTGAGGGAACAAACTGAATGGCTTCAGGAGGACAGGGGCAGGACCTCTGTGGGAGGAGGAATCTTCTGTTCCACCCCTAAAGCATGGGATGGAACAGGGAAGGCGTAATTTACATGTACATACCTGAATGCCTGAGAGTATACCTATTTAAAACAAAAAGCAGCCAGGCAGAAACAGCTCAGTGTTGTCACTGGAGGAGATAATGCTCATACCATGCTGGGAGAATGTAGGTAATCAAACCACACTGAATGGTTCTAGAGACCAAGGAATTTCAAGCATAGTGGATTAGAGAGCTTTGAACTCGATGTCTGTTGAAAAAAAAAAAGAAAAACATAGGGAACAATATTTTTATTGCAAGGTCTCTGAAAACCTCAGCTCCTACCAATCTCTTTCTAAAATCTGGGACCATGCAATATTCCAGCTTCTACCAAAATTGCCTCTGGTTAGATGCTGCCTGCTTGAACATGGATTTAGAGATGTTTGTAAGACTCTCTGTGGGGATTCAAACAATATGCTGAGCAACTGCACTCTGGTTATCAAGATCCTTTAAGCTGTCTCAAATCAGGAGCCCCAAAATTGAAATATCAAAAATCATCAGTCACTCTGAAAATTTAGGTCATCATTTTCCTATCTTTTCTCTTTCTCAGCTAGAGGTCTCTTTGATCTATGGTCCTTTTACATTTTTTTCCCCAGCTAAGTGAGATTAAGCTGCAAGAGAAACGTCAAAGCTGATTTACCTGTCACTCAGAATCAGCAGCTTCAGGGCTACAAAGTGTGCAAATCTCCTTTGAACTGACTGTCGCAAAGGCATTTTTAGGTGGATAGACCTATGTTTGTTACCTCAATGTTCTCTCAAAGAATACCATCAAGGCACAAGCTTTATTTTGGATCTAGGCTATCTATAAACTAGCCTAACCAGCAGAGAAACACTCCAGGTATTTTAATCCTGTTATCTGCTCAATTTTAATTTCAAGGAAACAGTTTTACATTTTTTTTAATTTATTCCACTAAAAACAAAGTCAGAAACACAGTCTCAGGGTACCTGTAAATGGTATGCCTTGGCCAGAATCAAAATTGTTCTGCTTACACTTGGAGCCTGCTGACATAACCTTATAAATTGATTAGTAGCAGCAGGCAAATTAACGTTTGGTGCTGAGATTCTGCTGCCATTCAAAGCTCATTTGCCACCACTCTTAACATTTATTTAGACATGCTATGACCCTGTATTAAGTCTCTTTTGATTTACAGGCATAAAGCAAGATTTAAGCTGAGTTTAGGCACCTAGTAAAGCAAATTTGTTCACCTATTAAGGTGCTGCAGAGCTGTGGGAGTTACTAAGGCTTTCCTCCTTAGATTAAATATTTCCTTCTTTTCTCTCAGAACTGCCTTGGATGCAATTATTTGGTACTTTGGTCTTGGTAAGGCTTCACTGAGATCTGGAAACTCAGCACACAAGACCCCAGGGCTACAGCCATAACATGACTGCAGAGCAAACCAGGACCAAACTCCAGTCTTTGGACAAGGTACATCCACAAACCGAAATTCTCCCCTTTCCTCCCCACAGCAGGATGTCAGTGTCTAAACTACCTCTTGGGCACTGTTTCTGGTGAATGCCATTCCTCTGGAAAAAGCAAAAACTGCTTTTATGTGCCAAGGAACATAATAATAACAATCAAAAAGCTCACTTGACTGCAAATGCCTCTGTTTGTTATTAAGTGGTATAGATGCAGCCTTAGACACAGCTGCAAGAGGGCAGATAGGTGTTTAGGTGCTTAGTTTGTCAATGCACTCTTTTTTATTCAAGGAAAACATTTAACACTTTGTTTCTAAAGAATAAAGCAAAGAATGTACTTTCAAACCTGGTGGACTATATAAATCACTTAAATTCACTTGTAACCATCCAGTGTCATGATTTTCTGGTGTGCTAACTCCACAGCTGTCTCTGAAGAATTTTTTCACATAGGCATATGTGCTCATTCCATTCTGTTATTGGATAGCTCAAGCTCCTTTACTCATTCCTGTTATGGTCAGTGTATTTGGAAATAATCTAGTTTTTATTTCAGAGACTAAACAGTTGTCATGGTTTAACCCCAGCCAGCAGCCAAGCTCCAGCCAGCCACTCACTCAATCCCCCACCAGCAGGATCGGGGAGAGAATCAGGAAGGCCAAAGGTAGAAAATTCACGGATTGAGTTGAAAACAGTTTAAAAGGGAAAGCAAAAAGCCATGCACACAAGTAAAGCAAACCAAGGAATTAATTCACTGCTTCCCATGGGCCTACAGGTGCTCAACCATCTCCAGGAGAGCAGGGCCCCATCACACATTACTTGGTAAGACAAATACCATCACTCTAAACATCCCCCCTTGCTCCTTCTTCCCTCTACTCTATGTACTGAGCATGATGTCATACAGTCTGGAATATCCCTCTGGTCAGCTGCAGACGCCTGTCCCAGCTGTGTCCCTCCCACCATGCACTCCAGCCTCCTCGCCAGCATGGCAGTATGAAAAGCAGAAAAGGCCTTGGCTCCGTGTAAGTCCTGCTCAGTAATAACAAAATCTCTATTATCATCACTGTGTTCAGCACAAATCTGTAACGTAGCCACAGACCAGCCGCTGTGAAGAAAATTACCTCAGCCAAAACCATCACACAGTGAACAAACCTCTAACTTCAGCCACATGGATTTGAATATTTTGATCTGGATTTGAATATTTTGATCACTGCTGTCTGTCTTGACAAGTTCTTGACAATAACACTATTACTTTATCCTGCAGAAGTAGGAAAATGACAAATAAGATGCTTTTTTCACATCAGTGCCAAAATATTGACACTGTAGTAGGAGGTACTGAGCTATTTATAGCTATGTTTAATTTGTATTAGCTTAATCTGAGACTTAAATTTTATTGTACTTTAAAGAATGTTCCCCTGTACTTTAGCAAAATTAGATAACTAAGAGCATAATCTAATTGAATAGAAAGCTACTAGAAAAGGTTTTGCAAGCATGAATGATTTGGAAGATTTTAAAGTGTATAAAAACGTCTTTGTCCTTTTAAAGTGATCTCAAGTCTTGTCATTACTGTACTATATCTATGACTACAAAAGCATGTCTAGAGAAAGGAGTATGTTACTCACTTAAAATACCAGCAAAACCAAAATGTTCTAAATTTTGCAGGTATTATGATTGCTCCCTTACCTAAGCTGCTGTATAGAACTCTGCGTCCTGAAGCTGCATTCCACCTCAAAAGCAGTTGCATTTTGACGATGGATGAAACAAGCCATTCAAGTTCAGTGTGTTAAAGTGCTATGACACCCTTTGGGAGAAGGTATAATATATATATTCCAGAGGTACTATTTCAAGGCAGAAACTCTGCCAAATGTTAAACTGACACTGAAGCCTTACAGCTCAGTTGTTAACCTCTGGAAACAGGAGTTTAAACTGCAAATGCTGAACTAACTTTACCTCTGGGGGAGCAAATGGTAATAATGAAAAATTATGCAGCTTGCACCTCCTTTCTAAAGGCAAACCAAACATTTTAAGCTTTATTTTATATGGTTTTCCTGCAGTTAATTTAGACAAGCTTATCGGCAAAATAATAATTCCTGTGCTTAGTAAGTAGTATTTCAACCTTCTGAATCCCACTCAGCAGGAAAATCACAAGGGTAGGTTGCTTTCGTCCTTGGTTTGTAAGTAAAGTGAATTCTGCTCTCTGCCTTTGCAGTGCCTCCATCAGAAAATAAAACAAACATACAAGGCAAATGTGCCACATACTCAGTGGGTCCCAATACAGAAAATCACAGGAACAAGCAAGCTGGGGGGGAAATGGAGGTGAAAGATGACAGAAAAATTTTATCACAGATGTACCATCTTTGGTTGTTATGTTTAAAAAAGAAAAAAAGAGAGAAAATACTCTGCAGTTGTGCAGAAGGTGGTAATAGAAAGCGAAAACATGTTCTACTTTGGGCAGGCAGGGAGGAAGGAGCAGCCTCCTCTGCTTCACTCAGAACGAATCTTCGCAAACTCCTGGAGATAAATGCCACAAAGCAGCCTTAAGTGGCAGGATTGTATTTATTCATGGAAAGTGGTTTTCATTGCATGTGATAAATGCTTTATTTCTTCCCTAAGTATAGCCAAAGGCAGGGAAAGCTGGGGTAGGACTTCAACTTCTAGCTGTGGAGAGAGAGGAGATACAACTCCAGGAGGGAAGGTTGCAAGGCGAGAAGAAAATCCCAAAACAGAAATTTAAAACACATGATCTCTTGCTGATATAGTTTTATTTTTGGGATGCAGAGGTTTGAACTTGCCCAGGTACTCATTTACCAGTTTTTACTTATCAAATGTAATCACACAATCATAGAACATTGGGAGTTAAAAGGACCCTAAAAATCATCTAGTTCCAACCCCCCAACGCCTTCCATTAGAACAGGTTGCTCAAAGACCCTTCCAACTTGGCCTTAAACTCTTCCACGGGTGAGGCATCCACTACTTCTCTGGGCAAAAAGTGCCTTACCATGCTCACAGTAAAGAATTTCTTCCTAATATTTAGGAAAAAGCCTACTGTCTCTCAGTGTGAAGGCATTCCCCTTTGTCGTGTTACTACATGCCCTTGTAAAAAATCCCCCTGACTTTGTCGTAGGCCCCCTTAGGTACTGGAAGGCTGCTACACAGTCTCCCCAGAGCCTTCTCCTCTCCAGGCCGAGAAGGCAATTTCCCTGGCTAAGGAAAGCATGCCCTTTCTACCAGTGTGTGGCAACAAGTGGGCGAGAGAAGGCAAGGTCAGCCTCAGAGGCTGGTTGGCATTTTCCATCACCAGTCCTTGGGTATGGGTGTCTCTAAGATGCCCACACCCATGTATGGAAGTTGTGGAAGCAAATTGTTGTATGCAAACTTGTAGTGCCTTGAGAGGCTCGAGTAAATAAGATCAGGCACAGCTGGTCCCTGGAACAATGGGACCTTGGAACAATGCATTGCGTGCATTTTCTTGTCTGCACCCCTATTACTTACCTGCATTGCATTTTCTCCTGGCCTCCAAGGCTCTGCAAATTGCAGGAACACAGGTTGTGCTCTGACCCCAAAAAACAAGTGTGGCACCAATGTACCAAACACCAGTCCTTTGAAACATCAATTATGACTCTGTATCATTATATTTCAGGTAGCTTTTGCCATTTTTGTGTTCCCATAACTGAGGGTACACTCAACACCAAATACTAAACTAAGGTTATCTTTCCACTGATTAGGAGGTGTATTGTACCCCACTGCTGTTATTAAACTGTTTCATAAACCAGTTTGATCTACAGGATGAATGGACATTCTTATCCTTCCAGGACAAGGAATCAAAAGGACAAAAATTCTAATGACCTTTCAAAATCTCACATACAAAGTTTGAATAAAGTTTAGATTTTTGCAAATATTTTATTCTTGTACCATATTGCATCAATAAAAACTGTTTTTCAAATTGTCCATAATTATATTTAAATGAAGGCATTAGTATAACAGTATGTTGGCTTAAATAAATTGTTCATTTATAACCCCTAACCTCAGGCACAGGCTGCCATGGTAAAATTGCATTGCTATGTGACAATTCTTCAAAACACTGATAATCTCAGATAAATGCTCTCGATTTTGATGTAATGATTTAATTAATTCTTGTCCTTCCAGAATAAAATATTTCTGGGTCATTTCCAGATTACACAAAACAGTTGATTAACACTTGATTGCTTCAAGTAACCAGTAAACAATCTCTATTCTCCTTTCTGTTCTTTCCATCTTTTTCCCTGCCAAAAATCCCATTTTTAAGAGGGCATGGTGTTATTCTTTTTTGTTTTGTTGGTTTTGAACAGATCAAAATTGAAAAGATTCATGGATGATGTGAATTCTGAATATCTACTTTGTTTTGGGGGCCTTTTTAGTAAAGAACTGTATACAGCAGAACAATTCATAATGTGAAAACTTGATCACACAGAAATGACAGCAAAATCACTTTTTCCTTTCGTGAGAAGGAATTCTGTGTAACTCTTGAGGGAAAACTATGCTTTTTAGTATCCTCATCCTAATTAAATACAACCTTTCTTCTGTATTGTCTTCCACTATATACAGTAGCTCTAGATTTCCTTTTCCCTTGGGGTGCCTCAATGGCCCAGCAGCAGTCAGGATGTGAACCCCAGCTGCAGAACCAGTGGATCATCCTGATATGTTGGTGACTTCTGGGCTGATCCTCAGAATGGCCCCAAGGGTCCCTTGTCTCACCAGGCACATGTACAGCCCTTTCTTTGCAAACAGCAGCCACCATCTCTTCATGCCAGGTCGAAATTGTGCCGCTCCTTGCTGGTACCCACACGTGCTGGTGGCCTTCTCCACCCTCAGTATCCCAGGTCTCTCCCTTCTTGCCAGTTTGGCCAGACTGCTGGCCTCTGGAGCTCATCAGCTCTTGGGAGGCTGGCATGCACTCCTCTGCCCATGACCTTGCCACTCCTTGGTGTGCCTTTTCCCAGTAATTATGTTTCTACCCGCATGACACAGGCAAGTACAAAAGGGACTGCTTCAGCAGTGCTCCCAGCCCCTGTGGAGCCTCCTCTCTGCATAAAATGCTAATGTTTACTTATCATATACAAGATACATGTGTAGGAAACAGAGAGCATGCTAATGTACTATTAAATATTTTACACTTTTGATTCTGGTATTTAATCATACCTACAAGTGGTGACTGTACAAGTTTTAGGTGAAGTGACAGGATTTGCACTAAATTCTCTATATTCCACTATGTCAAAAAAAAAAAAAAGGAAAAAGAAACTGACCCATTTTCAGTGGACAAGCTGAAAAAATAGAAAAGAAAACATAGGAAAAAGTAAACAAGATATAAAACAATAGACAAAATATAAAATAGTTTAAAGGGAAATAATAGAAAAGAGTTTAAAACAAATTTAATTTTTACACCTTTTTCAGTTTTACCGATCTAGGTTACTGTTTTCTGGAAACAAAACCTGAGTAATGGTGAAAAAGACCATTATCTAAGGTGATAATTTTCATATATGCTGATCTAGTCATTGCCCTGAACATCACGGAAAGTCATCTATCCTGACGTCTATATTAACATCTCTGCTAAGGCAGAAGACCAGAAACAGATTTTCTTTACATAACCAAGTTATGAACCTGCTTTATTGGAATAAGATACTTTAAAACCCAGTTGTTAGCAAGATGCAGAACTTTAAAATATTCACTGTTCTGAGACAGATTATTACCTATACTGATCTTCAGGTCAGTAAGTTAAAAAATCTGTACTCAAGGAAAGCAAGAAAAACATCTTGTGAAATCAGAGATGTATTATGCTTGAAGAATATTTTTTATTTTGGTTGCTATTATTATGTGTTTTTGATTGGTACTGAAGGAAAACATTGAGTTGATTTTATTGTAACAGTTCATTGCAGCTGCTCACAAGTTGGATCATCGGGGTATACATGGCAGTAAAACAGTAGAGATTATTAAGCAGATCTAATTTGGACAAAATCAGTACATCTTTGCCATTTTTTAAGGAGGAAATCACCATCACTTTAGGATAACAAACATATCAGATCCACAGTATTTAAAATGTACCAGGAAGTATAAAATCCTTTTTAGGAGTCATTCCTTGCTAAAGATCTGTGATGAGGAAGATTTCTTCCCTTCTCTTTGCTACTCAATTATTTTAACTGTTTCCCACAGCAGAATTCATTAAGTAAATTCAGAAATGCCAGGAACTATATTTTAAAAAAACAGTAATATCTTTATTAACTTTGTTCCCATCACAGAGATTTTCTTTGCTTTGAAAGGGGACTGTGTATCTGTTGGCTTCATGCAGAGAAAAGAGGTGGAAAAAAATCTGCTTGCAGAAGCATCCTCAGGAGAGACATACATTGTACAGATCCCAGGAAAAAAATTTCCAATTACACAAGATTTAATCAAGCATTGCCTGCTATGGACATACGTGTCTGGGGGATGTCTAGCAGCTTTACTTGGACCCTTGGTAGCTGCTAAGCTCAAGAGCTCAGTAAGATGCTCAAAACAGAAAGTGTTTCAAGTAGTGTAAGTTGAACAGAATGAAAATAAATCGCTTTTTCTGTCCCATTTCATATGAACTAATGTTTTGATCCTGATGTGTTCTGCAATCACTCCATTAGAGCTGTTTGACTCTTCAGGCTGTCCAGTCCTACTGCTGGAGACCTATAGTATGGCATCAAAGTGATCACTGGTAAAATGGGCAATAAATTGTAAATACGAACCTTTCATGCAGGTTTTACACTTTGATAAGAGCTGAGATAGTGCACTGAGATAAAATATCTCCTACACTACAGCATTTTCAGTTTGGAAAACACTAATACATTTCAGGTCATATAGCTTGCTCCCTAAAGTGAGGTATTTACTAATTTAGAAGGTGCTATCAAAAATAGCAAGAAATAGGAAATGAAAGAGAGCAAAGTAGTGATACCTTTCCTGACACAATAATCTCTGGGGCTTTGACCCAACAAAAAATCCTCTTTGCTTAATCTGCAATGTGCTGGCAAAAGTTCCAAATAAGATATCAGGAAAGGCAAATAGATTTCTGTGGGGGAGGGGATTTTATTAACCTATCACCTTTACTGAAATGATTACTTTATTTGGAATGATTCTTCCTTAAAAGCCATAGTGGTTTTGTGTGTTAACTACAGAGGGAGACAGAAGATCAAACATTAATATCTTGGCAACATTTTCATCTGACAGATATGACATGGTTCAGGATTCTACTTTCATTTTCCTTTGGTGTAAGATTCACCTATTAATCATCTTGGATGCAAATAAATGTATTTAATCACTTTTAGAAAAAAAAAATATTGTACTGTGTAAGCATTCAGCTGTGAAAGCACTCAGCTAGTTTATATGAGGTATTTTGAGATCCCCAGAAAAAAACCCAAACAGTATCACAAGCAACAACAATATATTTCAAAAAATATTAACAATCTCTTGTAAGGAAGACATTTTTTCACAGAAATGCTAAGTCCTTTGTGCTCCCATACATAGTATTCAAATAAAATATGCAGATTTTTACAACAAAATTTTACAATTTTTAAACAGTCTTCTTGATTTTAAACGTTTTGCTGATTACAATTGATATGAGCTTTCTTTTTCTGGTTTTTCTGCTTAGTTGTTAACAGATGTTAGAGTGCTGTAATTAAAAAAAATAAATAAAAGATTGCTGTATGGCTAAGTATCATGTTAAATATGGGTGTATTCCTTATTTGTGGAAAGTTATCTTGAATTGAATGCACTAACCCAGAAGGCAGACCTCATGCAGATTCCGAATGCGGACAAGAATAGATAACTGTCAGGGTTAAAAGAAGTACTGCTGGTAAGAGGCTTTGCATGATGCACCACTTTTGGCTGTAGGAATCTTGAATGCAAATATCTCTTGGCCATATGAAAGCAGCATCCCAGCTACACGAACCAGCGGCATCTGAACATGACTAAGAATATTAGATCCAAACCTCCAAACCACGTTTTTTCCTAAAGAAATTTTCTTTTATCAGACATGTGCCATTAGACATTCTAACTTACTATTTTAGCTAATAGAAAATAAAACCCTCAGAGCTACATTGAGTTTACCATGGAAGTACTGAAGTACCTTTTTCTTTAAAAATGTCATTAGCAAGAATTCTACATAATTAGAAAGCTCGTCCAAGTTCACGTCGTTTCACTCTCCACACTAAAGTCTGTTTTCTACCTTAGCTTTTTCTTCTCAAATAATTACAATATGTTGAAATTCTTGAAGCTGAAGCAATTGCTTTTTTTCTTAATTTAAAAAATGTAGGGTCAGCTGCCTGAAAATGAACCCGTTAAGTGGTAATATCTTTATTTCAAGCACTTAAGGTCCCATGTGTATATAGGTTCATCAGAGATTCTACAAAATGGAGGAAATCCTGGAACAGCTACTGGTCCATCGTGACAATATCTATTTTCTAAAACAAGAACAGAGATCTGTGGGGACTCTTATGTGAATTTAAAAGCATTGTTAACCTTTGTTAGTAACATTTGATATTCGTATATACACTTACACCTTGACAAACTTTTAGCTCTCCTGTCCCAAAGATGGTTCATTGCTGTGCTTTCTGCTCATCATTCTCCAAATCTCGGGTCCACTTTTCATCTTGATGTGGCTCCACAGATCCCTGAAGGACTTAGCTACACTGACTTCTAGGGGACAGCTGGTCCCTGCAGCTATCTGACTTATCATCCATCATCTCCATTCCCAACACTTTAAGCTTGTGATAGAGAATCAAAGAGTTCTTGCTATATACATGGTGTTTTCTTTAACATTGTTCTCTATTAAAAATGAAAGAATTCTAATCAGACTATGGAAAACATCCCTTCCTAAGAGTAAAACACTACACCAGAAACAAAGAAAATCTCAAGGAACCAGTGAAGCTCAGGGTTCCACCTTGGGTCATTTGGCCATTGTCAAGTTACAGGAGCCAAGTATTTGAGCTCCTCTAGCTTAGAGATGTTTCTGGCCTTCAGCTCTGGCCCTGTAGATTTGGGACCAAACATCCTCTGCCACTTCTACTTGCCATTTTCTTAAAAAATGGGCAACTGCTCACAAATTTTCTTCCATCAGCAATGTTTGGGTAATGCATCTCTATTTTATATAAGGTATACCTAGAGAGAGAATATATAATAAACTATTGTGCTGAGGCATTTATCTTTGCAACACTGAGAGGGGTAACTTGGGAGCAATGTATAGTAGACATGAAGATAAATAACGCTGCAGGGCATAGTATCATTTATAAAATATTCCCGGCACTCTAGGTTCCATTTCATTATTAGATTTTTAAAAAGAACCATTTTCTTGGTTAGTTTCCAGAGCTAGCAGTCACAGAGGCTAATTTCAGATTGCTTGAGGCCTTGGAAACAAAGATGTATTTGTGCAAACACTGCCTGAAATGCCAATAAAAAATGTGAGCAGGATCCACTCAGCCTTGTAAGTGAATTATACACAAGACAGTTTTTCTCATCACAAAACCCCATCTCCCCCAGATTTTTCTGTCATGCACTAGCATTTACAGGAGAGATTTCAAAGTGACAAAACTACTGGACAGGGAAAAGGATAGCTAACTTGGATGGCTAACTTATACAGCTATTCAACACAGAGATAGCTTCCTGTGGTGAACTCTTTAATCTGGACAGTGTGTGAAGTCCTTCCTCTTTACCGATCTCTTCTGAGATCTCTCCTGGACTATATTCAAGAAGGATGTGGGACAAAAGCAGGAAGTCCAAGGCAGATCAGCAGGAATGGTTAAGTGTTTAGGTGTCAAGGCTTGAAAGAATTTGTGTTGTTCAGCCTAAAGAAAGGGAATTTGGAAGGAGAGCATGGCAGTTACTGGTATACAAATCACTAAAAAAATTTGCAGCAAGAGACAGAATTAAATATTCTTCATGTCCACAGTAAATAGAAGAACCTTAAAAGACAGTGAGGGAAGTTGAGTTTAGATACCAGGAAAACCTTCGCAATGTAAAGGCAGAAAAACAACAGGATAGGATACTGGAAATGCTGTGAAATTTTCACCACTGGAAGTCTGATGTGTTTATCCAGAGATAAAACAAGTGCAGTTAACACTGCTTTGGATCTGGGAGATAGACTGTGTAACCTTCTAAAATCCTTTCAGACCAATCACAAAGATTCTGTGATGTGTTTAAAAATGCTACATAATAAATATATGCCTAAATGCTAGCGATAAAGCAGTACAAATATAAAATTAATCATTCAGCAGTGCATCTTATCCCAGAACTGTAGCTTTTTTTTTTTTAGTAATGCCACCATTTAGCAAGAGCATGATAAATTATTTATCCTAACAAATGAGCTTAGTTAGCTTAGACAAATGAGTTATTTTATGGTTAATTCAGTGTGTAAACTTTAGAACGGGTGGAGTAGAGTTTAGACTCATTTTGAAACATATTCTATTACTTGAGGTGATCACTTGCTTTCCCTGCACCCTAGTTTTTCACCTGTAAAAGGAGGATAACATCTTTTCCAGACTTTAATTAGTTACTGTAGGAATATGTAGAATAAAAATGGAAACCAACTGTTTCCAGGGGTGGCCATACACTTTCTTTAGATAAACAAATTCCCTGGGAAAAGGTAGAAAAGACCCAATTAATGTTTTAAGACTAAATTCCTCATTGCCTACCAAAGGATGCCTTTTTTTTTCTTTTATTGTTTTTTTTTGGGTGGAATTGGTGGCAGTGGCTGTTCCTTTCAAGTGTATCTTTTCTATTTCTAACATCATGTAATTATAGGATTGTAGCAATGAAACCAGGGCTTATACCAGATAATAAAATTTGAATATCTTGTGTCTTCCAACAGGTGAAATAAATTATATCCATTAGTGTAGTAGTAGACCACTTCTTTGAATCAAGCAGCATAAGATGAAGCTGAAATTATCTGTACACAGCATCAGCACTGGTATCATTTTATCACTGTTTAATAATTTCCCCGAACAATCCAAAAGTTAAGGCTTCATTTTATGGTTAGCTTTTTAATGAAGATTAGTTCTTTCATTTTTCAGTAGTTAGCGTGACAGATAAAAAGTTATTGAACCTTAAACTGTTTCTTGGACCAAATTACTCTAATGGCCATTGATTTGTTGTGAATAATTGTTTTCAGTCAGATATATTTGAGTTTATGCAACATCTGTAAACAAAGTTTATATGTACTTTTCCAGAGAGGTGGATGAGAATTTAAGACCAGCATGGAATAAAAATAAAACTTTTATGCCCCTAAGGAAAACTCCTCCTGAAATGGTCAGAAGCACATCCTAAAAGTTTCAAACTGGGTCTTTACTCATGATCACTCAGCGCACAAGTGTGACAAACCAAGTACAAGCCTTCCACCAGTGCTAGACTCCCACTACCTAAAGACTGTAACAACCTATTAATTCCTCAAGTTCATTCACCTGAAAGTGCAAGTGTAAGAACTGGATCTCTCTCCCTGGGGGGGAGGCTGTACCAGGGACTCAGCTCAGACTGTATTTGATCTTACCTGCAAGGTGATTGAAGTGCAGCACTCTGCACAGGTGAGCGTTGTCTCTATACCTCCTCCCTTGGCTCTCCTGTGCACAGCAGGCTCCGACAGAATTTCTCAATTTAGTTTGTGGTCCTATGAGCTGAAATTGGCCCTCCTTTTTCTTTTGGTAGTGTTAAATGTCAGTTATTTGAGGATTTGCAGTCATAATGTGCTTTTTAGATGGTTGCTTTTCCTCACTTATGGTTAGAGGGAGTGGCATATGTATTTTTAACTAGGAGCTATAAAACATAAAAAGACACAAATCTTCATGTTTTAGCTGAAATGTAGTGAAAAAAAGAATGTCTTAAGACCCCAATTAAGAGCTCTATCTATTTTTCTAATATAAGATCATTAATAAAGTATGCCTGTTTGTGAAGTGAGATTCAAAAGAAAAGCATACTATTTTTTATAACTACTTTTGTCTCATTGAATCCCTTCCTCAAACCAGCAGATTCCTTTCCCAGACTTTGCAAGAAATAAAAAATTAAACACTTCTATTTGACTGAAAGATTTATGACTCATTTTGGTTTTGATGGACTTGCCATTTATGGCTTTCACATTAAGTTTAACACATTTCAGCATGTCACTATCAGCCTGACATACAGAACAGATATAATAACATTTCTTCCCTGATGTTCAGTCTTGGAGCGTATTCAGTGACTGCTGTCATAGCTGGACCCGTGGTGTGAGGTAGATCATTTTGCATGTGTCACAAACGCGCACTCATGCCTACATATGTGCAGAATCCAAGACTGTAGAGAAGGCTGGATGACTCACCTCCAGTGCTTCTCATTTTTTTTGTCAGCTAGGTTGGATACAGGGCCCTCTTTCTGTGCAAAGACTTCCAGGATCATCCTCCACCTCCTCCCTTTCTTACAATGTCTTTACTTTTTTTCCCTATATATAATTCATTTTATGTAGTTCATAAGTCCTGGTTTTGTTTCAGTCATGTTGTTTTTCATGCTACCCTCAAGGTATATGAAAACAATGTTCATACATAAATTGATTAAAATGTCTTTTGATAAAGTGAGACAAAGAAGTTTGGTTCACTGACGCTCTGCATGTGACAATACCAGAAGGTCCAGATATTCTTCAGAGACAGGATGATCTCTCAAGGGAAAAACAGAAACAAACAAACAACAAACAAACTATAAAATAACAGCCCAAACTGCACTTAAAAGCTAGATAGGAAACTTTGCATAATGTAGTCTATTCCCAATATATCTGCAAGAATTTATCACTAGAAAAAATTGTATTCTCTCTTGACAAAAATAAGGAAGAAAGTTGTTCCTATGTTACAGATTGAGGCTAAGGCCCAAAATTTGATATGATGGATGCTCTTTTTTTCTGTAAGTCATTACATTGAAACCCATTCAATGGTGTAGTAGGTTGAAACTGAGTTGATTGACAAGCTCCCAAGCCAACTGCGCTTTTGCGATTTGCATATTTAAATGGAGCAGCAGCACGGGAAGTTCCTCTTCTTTGTCCCGACTTCCCATGGAGGGGTGGCCAGGCTGGACCCCCTTCCCTGGCGAGGGCAAAAAGCCACTGGGAAAAGCCGTCCCAGCACCGGGGGGCATCTGGGATCAGCCTTAGACAACCAGCAGCTAAGAAACAGAGGCGCAGCTTCTGGGGACCGGCGGGCTTCCCTTCCCCTCCACGCGGCCCCGCGCAGACCCGGCGGGAGCCAGCAGAGCTTTCTGCAGCCAACACAGCTTATACCGAACTGAGGAGACACCATGCAGCCAGCAGCATAAAGGGAGAGAGGCTTTCTCCAGCGTAAAGTCCGAAGAAAATCAACTCTTCAACATGGCAGCCCCAAGGTCAGAGAGAAAGAGAAAGAAGTTCATGTGGGACGAAGCTGAAAATGGTGGCGGGAAAAAGAGGGAGGAGGTGCTTTGGCATGTAACTTAAAAATGCTTCTTGCAAGCCAGGATAAAGACTTTAATATCACATACTGTTTGAGTCTCTTTAATCCATTTTTTTCAAGTAAATGGGGAGATGAAAAATCCACCCCTGTGAAAATAAGAAATGCCTACGACAGGTTATATAGTTATTAAGAGGCTTTTAGAGATTTTGAAGCAGAGAGAGCCTTTGTTTTCAGGCTAGAATAATTCATCTTTAAAAAGACTAATAACCCCATGTGATGGCCCATGACTGGCAGTGTTGAAAGGATTGTGAGATTTTCATGGGAGAGATTTTTTCTCACTCCAGCAAATTGTTTTATAACCAGGCGGATTGCTGAGTTGTGAAGGATTCCATGGCATAGCAGAAGAAACCCTTGTCCTTAAGCATAAGAGACTTTTAAGAACTGTAACACTGACTGAACCTCATGTTTGTTTTTTCCCTTGTGCAGTTTCAGTGGAAAGGAGTGGGGAGGCTGGAAGAGAGGGGGGTTTTGCTTTAATATCTTATTATTTTCTTACTATTCCTTTTACTTTCAATTCTGTTAGTAATAAACTTCTTTATATTCTTTAAAGTTTTGTGCCGGCTTTGCTTTCTCCCAATTCTTATCTAACAGAGTAAAATAAGTGTGAACTAAAACCACTACAAATGGGAAAACAAATAACATGCATGCATATTCCAGAATCAGGAACATAACATATGCACATAATCTTCACTTTCAAGCCATGATTTTGTTCAGACAGATCACAAGCATCCATATAGCTTTTGTGTTTCTCAAAACTAATTTCATATTCTTATAGAGAAATATAATAATAGAATATGTTTTGAGAGCTGAACATCCAGAAGACCTAATTTTATAACCTTTTGAATGAGCATGTCTTTCTTTTTGCTTAGTCATTGTCAAGCAATCTTTTGGTAGGTGTCCCATGACATATTTCATGTACTTTGCTACAACATTGAATATCTTTTGTGTTACTTGAATATTAGTGGTAAAATATTTTTTTGTGTGTGTGTGCTTTCTTCTGTTTCTCACAGTGCCTCAATACAGCTTAGTTGGCTTAGCTTTTTCTGCAGAATGTCACCAACATGTGCATTTAAGAAATCTTTTGAAAAGTAAGATTAAAAGGATATTTTTTGTGTGTGTTTTCATTTGCACTGTGGACATTAGTATCACCAAAGAAAATTATGAAACAAATAAAAATGGTCATCCGATGGTCTGGAGATGAACCAACTGAAAAGTGTATGAAGCCAAGGTAAATTGTGCATCACAATTTAGAGAGTGCCACAAGTTTCACCAAGTCACTGGCAGTAGAACTATGATCTTTTCCAGGGTTTGATATGTAGACGCATCAAAAAGTTCAGGGAACAAAGAATATTTAGAAGTCAGCAGAGCTCCTAGTGGAAAGTCAGAAAAAAGGAGATTGTGTCTCTCTAGAAAATACTCTTTGGAAAAGATTTCATCTACCTAGGGAAAAATGTATTTACTGACTTAAAGAATGAAAATGTTTCTGCCTGAAATACAGCTTCTTGAACATGGCTTTCAGACCTTAAACTGCCAAATATAATCAGTGCATGATATTAGAGTAATGATGACACCATGGACTCTATCATGTTACTATGAAATCAGACTGGTTTAACAAAGGATTTATTTTTTAGGGACAGTTTGTCAATCACATCCTAGGGAAGATGAGCTACTTGTGGGCAAACTCCGGAGTCTCTAAGACAGACTTCTGTAGATGAATATCTGCTGGATTACAATGAGCAGTCAGCTCTGTGACCTGATGCTGCTTCAGGAATAGGAGAGCCTCTTGCAGTCCTCTACAGTCTTTGATGTTGGGGCTTATGTGAGGCTGTGGAGACCACTTTTTAGAAAACTTTTCTGATAAACAACTCTCCCTCTGTCTTCAGGTAATCATGTATTTCCTCATTCACTCTTCTTGGATTCCTGCATTACAGTTTCAAAAACTGTGAGATTCCTGAAATGAGGAATTTTGAAAAGCAAACTTACTGAAGGGCTGCACTACAATACTGGGTTGCAACCAGTAACAACAAGCAAAGGGTGTGGTCCAAGACTTCCTTTAACTGAGCCTGGAAACGGAAAAATTCTTTACAGAAAATCTGGGGCTGTACATCTCAGTGGTGGTCACCCAGCCTGCCTCACCACAGACCTCAGGGGAATGTCCACTCCAGCACTTGGAGCATCTCCTCCCCCTCCTTCTTCACTGGTCTTGGTGTCCCCAGAGTTGTTGCTTTCACATACTCTCACTGTTTTCTTTTGGCTGCAATTGTGCAAGTTATTTTCCCCTTCTTACGTTCGTTATCCCAGGAGCGCTGGGAGACTGATGGGCTCAGCCTTGGCCAGCAGCAGGTCCATCTTGGAGCTGTCTGACACTGACTCTGTTGAACATGGGGGAAGCTTCTAGATACCCCTGAAGGCCTCCACTTCCAAAATGGCCATGAAAACCCAACTCAGGACTCCTAATCACAAGTTCAGTAAGTTCTTCTTTGAAGGCTATGGAGCCAAAGTTAAAATCTAAGCACTTGAATTCAAATTTCTAGCACAGAGCCTTGCCAAAGATGAAGTTTTGATGTTTCTCCAAGCATTTTTCTTCTACTAAGCTTTATGTCTCAGGTGAAAAATGACATTAAGCCAGATGGCATAGCTGTAAAAATATGTGAGCAAAAAGAGTCCCAGAAAAAAAGTAAATTTAAATGCTAAAGAATAAAAATAGAAAAAAAAAAAACAAATACAAAAATCCCCTAAACTACACGATGGAAAGGTTTGAGTGGTGCCCTAAGTAACAAGTAAAAGTCAAGATAGCGGTGGAGAGGAACTAAGACTAAGCAGGAATGTGCAGGGGTGGGCAGAAGTGGGTAAGGGATGCCACCATACTGTGGTTGGGTCAGAATGTAGAACACTGAACACCCACCACCGAATATATTCCCGCATTCTGGGAATCTACCTACAGACAGTAACTTAGGGGAGAAATTCTAACTATACAGGTTATTTTACTCTGGCAGGTGTATCACTTGATTGAAGCACTGCCTGTCTCTACAGCCACAGCAAATCATGAAAGCAAGTATGTGAGCTAGTTGTACTTCAGAAAGGTACTTCTAATTCCTCTCCTTGAAACACAGCTATAGGTGTTTGATTTTTTAACACAAAAGGCAATCACATTCCAAAACGAAGATGAATGTGTCTCCATATTTCTCACATGCAGGTGCTGAAATATTTCTTTCTCAGTGTAAACACACATAGTGCCTGAAGTACAGCTAGTTGCAGAAAGTTGATGGGCATCAAGCAACACAAAGCAGTAATTCGTCAGCATTTCAGAGCTGCAGAGCTCAAGGCAGAGCAGCAGCTGCTAACAGGTGCCTTATTTTATACACCATTATTTGTGTTCAACCCCTTCCCATTCATTGCTGAGAAATGGAAAATTTGACATTACCACTCCCTAAAAACTTTTCACACTTTAAGTTTCTAAAACGGTTCCATTACACTCAGTGTATGTTGGACTAGAAAGTACAACACAGAAGCACAGGTGTGGTATTTGCTGAAGTAAGGCAAAAAAAGACAGAAAGCTATACAAGCTATGAGGTAGGTGTGGTTCATCTGTCACAATGGGGACAGGCCAATGTTTAACAGAAAAAGAAAGTTGTGGTTTCACATGGCCGGGGATGACTCACTGTCTGAAAACACAGACTCTAATGGGGTTTTCTGTGAAAAGGAGCAGACACAAACCTGCCTTTGCCACTGGCTCTGCACTAAAAGCACAAGATGAAATGTAGACATTACCATACACTGCTGCAGGTTTCAGCAGACCCATTCCTCTACAAACGAAATATCAGCAACACTTTTTAATCAGCCCAACCTTATTTTTGACTTACAAATATCTGCCTCTACAATGATCTTAACTTTCAAATAAAAACAATACAAGAGAGTAAACATATCAAAGAACCAAGGAGGACTATAACAAGGAGAACATTTTATTGTGGGTTGGTTTGTAGCTTGGTTTGGGGTTTTCTTTTTGTGGTTTCAGGTATTTTATTAAGCCTTCATTTTTTTCAAAGTGAAATACATTTTGTGAAAGCAAAAAAAGCAGTCACTAAGAAGCATTAGGCTCCAATGTACAAGGAAGCAAATCCCATGGCAAGCATAAAACCCTGTCAATTCATAGCTAAACAGCAATATCAGCTATAAATTTGATCTACCTTATTCCAACCAAATCTCTTGTTATCTCAAAATCTTTAAGCCCCGTGTTGGGCACCAAGAGGACTGTCATGGTTTAACCTCAGCCAGTAACTAGGTACCACAGAGCCACTGGCTCACTCCCCCTGCACTGGCATGGGGGAGTGAATTTGAATAGCAAAAGTGAGAAAGTTTGTGGATTGCGATAAAGACAGTTTAATAGGTAAAGCAAAGCAAAACAAGGAATTGATTTACCACTTCCCATGCACAGGGAGGTATTCAACCATCTCTAGGAAAGCAGGGTTCCATCATGCCTAATGGTTACTTGGGAAGACAAAAGTCATAATTTCAAACATTCTCCCCTTTCTTCTTCCTCAGCTTTACAGAGTGAGCATGACACCGTATGCCCCCTTTGGTCAGCTGGGGTCAGGTATGTCCCCACCCAAATCCTTGTGCATCCCCAGCCTCATGACTGGTGGGGTGGTGTGAAAAGCAGAAAAGGCCTTGGTGCTGTGTAAGCTCTGCACACCTTCCAAAAGTCTGGAGTGAAAAAAAGAAAGAGATCATTAAGGTAAGCAGGAACAAGCTACATGAAGAAGCAGTAGAAAGCAACCCTCATAAATGCAAAAAAGATTAAGTGTAAGGTTTCTAAAATGATTTGGTTCTAGAAAAAAATTATAAATTAATTTGTATACCACTGGAAGAATATTTATCTTCAAAAGCACAGACATAAGGCTAATCAAGTAAATGTATGTCTCACTGTCTTAAATCAACAAGTTTTTCATTCAAGTTAACAATAGCTATTTTTCCAAACAAAATTATTCATAGCTATAAGCAATACTAGAACATAGGACAAAAACCTTACATCAAGATGGCCATCACTGAACAATCATAATTTTACCAAAGCTTTTGATTTTGTCTTTGTTGTCAGAAACTTTGAAGATTCACAGTAACAAAGTGTCTGATCACAAAACAAATCACCTTAAATAAATTCACAATAACATAAACAGCCTTATGTCCCCCAAAAGGACATATTTAGAGTGAACTTGCTTTCTATGCTTTCTTGCTATTCTGTTTAGGACATTGTTATCTCTTAGGACTCAACATTTTATGTATGATGCAATTAAGATGTAAAATCTTTATAGGTAATTTAATTAATTAGTTAATGTTAGCTGTGTGAGCTTTACTGTGAACACGTAGCTAGACATCTTATCGTAGAAGTCCTTTCCTATCCAAGACTAGAATTTTCCATTTCTGGAAAGAAAGAGACATTTCCTGTGGACAAAATATTTTATTTGTCTTTGAATATCTGATTTCAGTACTCAGATTCTCAGGTGCATAGATTTTTACTGAAGATTTATCAGTTACTCCATTTACCAGTTTCAGTATAGACTTCCTCAAATGACAGCTACCTTTGCACAATATTAAGCTGAAGTATTCTAGGAATTGTTTTCCAAAAAAACTAGAGTCTTTGTTTGTGCTTCCTATAATCCCCGTTGGAACTACTGGATTCTTATGGAAGCCTACAGGCATTAAAGTGGCATTTCAGTGCTTGTGTTAGTGCTTCATTTGTGATTAGCCTATACTGCTAAAGAGTCAACTATTTCGAATTAAAAACATCACGTTACTTGAGTGAATAGATGTGCTTCTGGGCATAGGATCCTGGACTGGATATGAACTCTTCTCAATGGAACAAACTTAACAGTGTAGCCTCAGGCAATTACTTAACCTCTTAAACTCCACTAACTCCATCTGAGGACTGGAAATTGTTATTTCTCTCCCCCACACTTTATATGCCTGACCTGTTCCAAATTCTTGTAAGACCAAAAAATCAGCTAGTGTAAATGCAAGAAATTTTCTTCAGCATTTTTTAGATCAGGTTTTGAGACACAGACTCGTGTGTGAGAAATTCAGACCTGGATATTGTTATGATGTGTAGGAGCTTATGCATTGAGGACAGTAAATCATCTTCATGGAGAGATACAAAAAACATTTTCTAAGCATTCTTTACCTTTCTTCCCTAAACCAATGTGTCTGTTTCCCTTTGTCCAGGTAACAAGAACCACCATGTCATTTTTATCAATGCTCTGTTCAAACTATGAAAATGAAAGGGATTTGATTCAGCATGGAAATCTGCTGCTATACAAGGTGTGCTACAAGAAGGCAAGCTTGGTAGCGTCAGTTCAGTATTTATGCAATTGAAAAACTGCAGGTGGGAATTAGCAAGCACTGCCTAAGTGAAACAGATGTAAATATTTTAGTCCTATTTGACTCTGGATATTGGAAAAGTCAGTGCTCTCACCCTCCGAAAATTTTGCAAACCCAGTAAATAAGAACACTTTTTCTAGCCTTGCATCTCTATCTGCCATGCAACAAGAACATTGTCAGATAAGGGCAGTCAGAGGTGAAAAGAGAGATCCAAATTCAGATTGTACATATGTACATTGTTAGTGGTTATTTATTCATTTACTGCTAAAATAGCTGTAGTTTGCATGACTTTGCCAAAGCTACAATACACATGTAGTCAATACCCATCAATCCTACTGTTTCTCTTCTTTTCATACAATTGCATTTGAGCCATTTATATGTAGAGCTGATGATGGTTTTCATGTCAATATTACTCAGCTCTTCACCCGTGTTGATAACACATGCTGATAATTAGAGTTACTAATGATTGATAAACATCTCATTGGTGTCCATGCAAGATTTGGTGTTGACAAAAACACCAGATTTTTGATTCTTCCCCCAAAGACAGCTAATGAACACCAGCCTACAGACGAAATTGCCCTTATTAGACTCCAAGGGCTTTGTGTTCATTTACTTTTGGGGACATACCAAGATTATCTTTAATCTCTCTTTTTTCATTATTGTGTAGTGGACTCACGCCTTCCTGTGTTCTTTTTATTTATACAGCTGAGTAACCTTTTGCTATTTGTTTAATTTCCTTCACAAAGTCTGGCTCAAACAGGCTTTTGGCATGTCTCACATTATCCCCATACTACTTGATTTTGACTTAGGTCGTGTCAGTGGAAGAGGTCATATTAACCACCCTTGGATACCCATAGTACTATGACTACTTTGCATGCACACCCTGCCATGCATCAGTTATGATGGAGATAACTGGCTCCTTTTCTGCCAGCAGCTGCTTCCTGACCTCTCAACACAAATCTTAAGTGTAATAAGTGCTGCTCCCTTTTGTTGATGCCATTTTTCCTGAGCAGTCTCACCTGTTCTTGGTTTGATAAATGTCTCCTTCACCTCTTCACACTCCCTTTTCAGTCTTGCACATGTATGTGGAGGGTCCAGTACTTGCCATCTGCCCCCCTGGCTCATTTCCATGCTCCCTGACACCACTTTAACACCAGTTAACATTCTTTTGGCAGCTCCCACTGACATGCATATTGGTGAATCCTCTCACTCCCAGGAAACAGTCAGGCCAGAAATTATCTCAGCCACAGCCAAAGCAATATGCAGGGCAGCCAGGAGTGAATTGACCCTTGATTGTTTTAGACCCCATGCAACGTGAGTTGATGCTTAGAAAATGGATTGCACATTGGGCAATATGGTGAGGGGCACTGGAATGACAGGAGCTGCTCATTTAGGAGGGATTAGCATCAGAGGCTTCACAGTGTGAGGGGCCACAGTGAAGGCAGGTGTTTAGACGGACTGAGGGAGTTCAAATGCTCTATAATTGATGTGGAGGGATATAACTGCGATGATGAAGAATTAGGCTGGTACAAGGAGTAGCAGTGCTCAGGCATGCAAACCTCATTTCTACAACCATTCTATATCTGCAAGGATGTCTTGATTTCTCCAAATAAATGAGACAAGTCTGCAAACAGATAGCAAAGCTTCACTCTGCAAGAGAACAGTGGAAAGAACAGTTGGAGAGATGTCCATGGCACCAAAAGAAAAATTTTGCAATGTATTTTTAAGAACTTTTCTAGCTATGTATGCTGCTGCTTGGCAAAAGTACTGAACAAATCTTACAGCCAAACTTTGTTAAAATGTCATCATCTTTAATGCAAATAGATTTGTTTAGTACACAACCTCACAAGAAGTGCAAAGGTGGATTATTGGCTCAGAAAATAAAACCATTAAGCTTTGAAATGCAGAAAGAGCATTAAAAAGAAAAAAAACTTCTGTGAAAATTTCACTAGAAGAAGTACCTTCTCAAAATGTAAATATTTTTGGACAGTAAGTACTGCAAAGCTTTCATTATCAATGCCATTCTTATTGTTTCTGCTGTATAAAGACATCTGAGATTAGAAAGTACATGAAAACTACTCAGTGAACCCATTAAAACAGCAACATTATCTGAAAATATTCTAGTATTTTCAATATTAGAACAATATCTGAAATATTCTAATAACACATAAATTTAAATCTCATAATAATCCCATAATAGAAGAAGAGCTATTATTCCAGCATAGACAGTGCTGGCATGGGGTGTAATTTAACTTGAATCTCACAGCTCTGTCAGACTAACCAATGCCCTGGGTGCCTTGATAAACTATGAGGAGCAGATGCATAATAAGATAACTCAGACAGCTTGCTAAAGTTTCAGCTGCCTGTGGGACCCACTCGGTACAGCCAGAGCCCTTTGCCAAGTCTACTTTCTCACTCTGTACAGATGGCACTGCTCCAGTAGCAGCTCTGATCTTCTATCCAGCTGCTACACACAACCTCAGAAAGAGAGCTTTTATTATGCATTAGTTACAAAGGCCTACAAAGAACAATGAGACCTACCCACTACTCCTTAGCAGGTGGTTCAGCACTTTTAAAACCCCATTTTTAAAAGCCCTAGTGGTGACAAAACTCAGCTTCCAGAAATGGTTCAGAGTAAAGTGGACCTTGAGCCCAAAAGAATGTGAGAGCTCAACATCAGAAACCAGGCTTGAGATTTATTAAGTTCTAAATTTTTAATAGAAAACTCTGACACTGTAGAAGTACTGAATTACTTATGTGTAGTTCCTGAAACCATTGGGCTCCCCAGCTATGATATTGCAGTTCCCTTTAGAAGGTTTCTTTCTACATGTACATTTCCACTGCAGAAGTTTAACTCCTCACTTGAATTGCTCCACTAAAGTTTGCCTAACCTTGAGGAACCCAAGGGGGTCTTGACTCTGAGGGGTCATCTGAGCTTCAAGCGAGTCAGGACTGCTGTCCTTGGTCATGTATAACTGTGCAGTTCCTCGAAAGTTCATTCCACGGTTCTGTGCACTGCAGCAAGCCATGTTATTCTATCATGTCTTTGCTGAAATACAGTAGCAGAACTTTTTTTGCTGTTTCTAGAGCGTTTTCTAGGTTCCAGGTTTATCCTGGAGAAAAGAAGTCTCTGGGGAGACCTTAATGCAGCCTTTTGATATTTAAAGAAGGCTTATAAAAAAGATGGAGAAAGACTTTTTATCTGGTCCTGAAGTGACAGTATAAGAGGCAACAATTTTAAACTGAAAGAGGATATATAAAAGGATATAAGGAATAAACTCTTTACAATGAGTGTGGTGAGACACTGGAACAAGTTGCTCAGACAAGCTGTGAATGTCCAGTGCCTGGAAGTGTTCAAGGTCAGGTTAGATGAGGCTTTGAGCAACCTGATCTAGTGGAAGGTGTCCCTGCCTGTGTCAGGTCCCTTCCAACCCAACACATTCTATGATTCTGTGATTCTATGAGTCTATTTCTTTGTGAAGAGGCACAAAGAATTAGCAACACAAAAATACCAGCTTCACCAAAATAACTGAATAACTATGCTAGAACTATTTACATTAAGATTTTAAATCCTCTTTTTCATCATGTCAGCTGTTGCACAAACACTCAGTGTTGCTTAGAAAACAAATTCATAGCGTCTTCGTATAGGGTAGCACTCACACGGGGAATAAAACCTCTCAAAAAGGACAGTCAGTCCTAAAGGGTGCCACAAATCTTTCTTGCTAGTGTCCTTGCAGTGGCCCATTCACCAAACTATTGTGGCTGACAAATTCTTATGATCCAGTGGTTTTTTCTGTGTGGTGCAGTAAAGAGCCTCTTGGAGTTTGTGCTGTGATGACCTCAGTCTGCACATTTCTTACCAGATCCCATACCTTTTTATTATGATTCCTCCAATTTGATATACTCCAAAATTGTCCTTCACACTTGACAGTCCTATGTTCCAAAAATTTGCAGATTCTTTTGGTATATTTTATGTAAAGGTTGCATATCTTGCATGTTTAATATTTCCTCATTAATCCTCAGATTATTTATGGAGAAAACATTCAGCATTCCATTAGTTTGGAGATTTCTTCTTATTGAAAACAAAACAAATGATTTCTTTTTGTTAAAAATAAAAGAAATAATGGTGTAAACATTTACAGATCCCGACTATTCAGAGAGATTGTTAATTTCTAGGAAGTAACAGAAATTCTTTTGATATTTTATATTAGTTAACAATCCCCTCTCTCTTACATTGGCTACCAACCACTTGTAAGTAGTATAATTGTGAAATGGACTCTTTATGGAGTGTCAATGAAAAACATTGACCTCCAATAACAGACTTTTACTTAAGTAATGAAAATGTATCCAAATACTCCACGTTCCTTAATGCAGCAAGTCAGCACTGTCCACACACTCAAACTGAAGATTATACATGCATGTGTGCTTCTGTTTAGGCATCCAAAAAAAAAAACCAACATGAATTTTAGTTTAAGGGTACTCTACTGCCTTAGCTGGCTGCTCCCATATTTTGGGGGTTTGGTTTTGTGAAGCTGAAATGTGATAAACTGAATATAAACTGGCTCCCTCTTATAGATCATTAATAGGGCAGGGATTTTTTTTCTTTAATTTTTTCTTTTTTTTTTAAATGTGATTTCTATCCTAAGATGAAAGACAATGCTGATCAATTTAGTGAAAATTTTGGTTCTGTAGTGAGCGTGGAGTCAAGATTTCTGGATTATGGTCTTGGACACTACTAAATTATGCATAACTTTTTATGGTTTCTTTTCCCCATTACTAGAATTAGATTATCACAAAATGATTTTCCTACCAGATCCTTCAAATCAAATACTGTTCAGCAAGTCAAAACTGAGGTAACTTTCAAACCATATAGCCTCTTTAAAAACACCTATAAACAGACTCCAGAATAACAAGTTCTAGAACTTGAATATCCATGAAGAAAAAGTTCAGAAACAGATTGGCAAAAATGTTTTAGCATAGGATTTTTTCAGCGCAAAACCAGACATGTCAATGACATTTTTACGTCCTTTTCATAGTAAGTTGCAGAATGAAGCCAACCAATCTGCAAAAATTGTACATGTACCGTAAGTCAGCAAATATTCCTCCTGTTGCCTGGGCTGTTTGATCTCACAGTCTAGAAGAGTAGCAGAACTATATTTAATGACTCTTGCAGCCAGAATTTCAATTTAAAAAACCATCCCTGAGCTCTATAGTCCTTTGAAATACAAAACCATCCTCTCGTTTTCCTGTTCAGAGAGCTTGAAACAGATGACGGCAGGATCCTTCCAGTAAATTGCTGACAGGTAGCTGTCTGCCAGGATTCCAGCCGGAAGCCGAATTCAGAGGGGTCAAGGGTTGAGATGAATGTTACGCATCTACAGACAAGTCTTATAACAGCCAAGTACAGAAGAGAAGGCTTTTGAGAACCTCCTCAAGGATATCAGAAGCAGTTTTTAGAGAATGGGAAAGATATGCTTCAGTCCCTTGCACTTGCATGGTAGGTGATGAAGTCTCTAACTGAAAGACGCTAAGGACACTGTTAAGTGACAGAAATACTGGAGATATTTTGTCAATATGTGGATTACCAGGTCCACAAAAATATATAATTCATGGGTTGCTCATGTGCTATGTCACCATCCCAAAACAGTTTGTTAGTACTGGCTTTATTATTTCATTTCTTGGGTTGAATAGCAGGTTCTTGTCTGCCACAGAAATATCCGCACTTTCTGTTTAGAAGAGAAGCTGGGGTTCATCACTGTAATGCAAGCAGCATAAATATTAATTCTTCTGGAGTTTTGTCTTTACTTTCGAAGAGAAAAACAGGAGTCTTCATGTAATTGCTATGTTATGTTAGTGAGAGGTAAGATAACACAGAAGCCAAAGCCCCTTCAGGTGCTCTTACCAAAGGAAAGTTTTACACAGGTTAATGTGGGACAGATGGTAATGACAGACTCTGCAGAGCTGGTCAAGAAAATAAGACAACTGAAGCTAGATCAGGAGTATTGCCAACAAAGGAAATGTAAAAATTAATAGAGTTTTTGGGCACTAAATGGAGCACCAGGAATGTGGATATTTATTAGAACAAAGCAGAGAAAAGAGTAAAAACTTCCACCAAAATTCTCTGCACAGTGATATTCATGTTGGGGTGGAGCACAGAAACACTGATAATAAGGAGTTTGCCTATATTTCCTATTTAGCATTCCTCCCTATTTTCCTCTGCTTCGTGTTTGTGTGCTTAGAAAGATAGGTGACACAAATTTATACTCGCTTGAACTTATTCCTGCTTTATCCACTCTGCAAGTAGCTTATTTAACTTGAAAAGCAAAACCATTTTACATTCCAGGACCTAAATGTAGACAGTGTAAGGAGCAAGCCCTTTGCAATTTGGATGACGGGTTGTGATTCTATAAGCATTTAGTGACAGGAAAGAGTTTGTATATATTCCTCTCCTAGTCAGGCATCCTAACTAAACTTAAAATTTCAGTTATAATATCCTTTAAGTGTGGCCATCTCTGTTTTATAAAGATAAACTTTATTTCCTGACAGTCCGAGGTGAAACACTGTGTTTTTGTGAGTGAGAGGGGTATCTTGATTACATTTTGCAAACTAGTATTTCTGTCTCTGTCAGATTGTGACATAAATCACATACCATGTATGAATGCATCATTTAAAGTCACATAGGTTTATGGCATACTGTGACAGTTCTTTCTCTCAAGAGTCTGCTGGTAGTTTGATAATGGTCTCAGACCTTGACATTGGTGCCTTTTGGCAACTGACCTACACGAGACATGTACCAGCAAATGATGCTGACTGTAGATAAGGGATAAAAAATACATGATGAAGATAAATCTTCCTTCCTTACTAAGAGGAAAAAAAAGTGGTAAAAGAGTGTCCTTGATTACTGATATACAGAGAACCTGAAGAACCAAAGGCTGTTTACAGTGAAATGGCAAAGTGCTGATGGAAAATCTCTTTGGCAGCATGTGAGGAAATGGGGGAGTGAACAAAAGACAAAAGAAACAGTCCATGTAAAACTTCCTGCCTGCGTAAAAATCCTGTATCAACCTTCCTAGCTCTACAGAACTTGCAAGTTAATTGTTTTATTCCTCAGATTTATTACTTTTAAGTGCCCAAAATTTATAAAATGTTTCCAGAACTGAGTGGTCGTTTATGCTAAAAGGCTCACAGCATAATGCTAATATGACATAGGGAATTGTAGAAGTGCCATTGCAACAAGTCACTGCTAGAGGTGTCATTTGGAATATTGTGGCTGGGCTGGTCATCTATGTTCAAAAAAGATAAAACTGAACTGGAAAAGAAGCAGAAACAATCTGTAGAAATGATTAAGTAAAGAAAAAGACTTACAGTGAGACCTTGCAGAGGTTGTTTAGCCAAGCAAAAAAAGAAATGGAAGAGGATAAATGAGGACTCTAGAAATATGTCTTTGGAGGAATAGAATGGCTTAAGCTAAATATATGCACTAACATAAAATCAAATTACTGTAAATTGATCATGAATAAATCTATTCTGGAAATTCCTAGTATCTGAGGAGCAAAATTTTAAGAGTATCCACATAGGCTCTGGAAGAAAGCGAAGCTAAATTTGTTTTAAGATGAACTTCAGTTGATGTATAAGGAGAGCTATATAACAGAGTAAGAAAATGTCTGGGACTAGGATATTGGTGACTCACTTCAGTCCCCTAGACAGCACCAACTAGTGCCATGTCCTCAGGACTGCTCCTGGCCTCCAGCCACCAGTCCAGAAAAGTTCTTCTACAAGATCTGAGTAGTATTTGCCAGACTTATGTACATTTTCCACCAAAGTTATAGTGTCTCAAAGGGCATGGGGTGACATCTTTAAGCTTCTGAATCAGGCTGTGGGCATGGGCAATCAGACTTCAGATATGTCACAGGCAGTCACATACCCTAAGTACCTGGAACTTTATGAGCTTGTATTGAATTTATAACATGTTCTCAAGACAATTTACTTGTCACATATGGAAGCCAGGGAGGATTACCCGAGGTGGATGCTCTAGTTTCTAGGGGAGGCAGGTTTTCCTTTCAGTTTTGAAATTGAAAAGTATTCACCATAACTGCAGGGAGGAAGTTTACAAGATACATTTGAGGGTCATAGTGCATGATATAGCTTCAGGCTGACACTAAGAGTTAAAGAAGTTATTGATCAAGAGAGGGGGTTTTCTCCCAAGTTTTACTTTGAAGGCCTTTTTTCTCTTGCCTTTCTATATAGAGAAGAAAGTAGTCAGTCCTTGAGTGAGTTTTGTTTAACATACACCATGCTAGTAGAGAGATGTTCTCAGTTTCTCAGTCATGCTTCCCATGGCACAGCTGGGACACTTAGCCTGTGTAAAACTATAAATTCAGCACAGGGTGACAGAGATGTTTTGCAGTCTAATATATTAGTCACTTGTGGAGTCTCTACAGCCTTTGGAACTAGAGATTTTTCCTCAGTGGCCCATAGCTCTGGATGTTCTAACCTACATGAACCAGACTGTCTACTAGATCATGACCTAGACTGTCTCTTCCAGCCATATGCTCCTATTTTTATGGCCATATTAGCATAAACATCAATGCTGAATTCTAGGAGAATTTGCATTATGCTGCCCTGAATTTTCTGTGAAGGCTAGCAGTATGTATTTTTACACTGATTTGCTAGCTCCTGGACATGTTTTTCCATGTGTCAGAATAAATAGATGCTATTTTATTTTAGATGTTCGGTGTCTTTGCTGTAGTCTGGCTCTTTTCCGGAATCATCTCAATGGATTTTTAGAGGGTTGGGTTTTTTTTGTTTTTGTGGGGTTTTGGGGGTTGTTTGTTTGGGGTTTTTTTGGTGGTGTTGTTGTTGTTGTTTTGAGGTTTATTTTTTTTGTTTTATTTTTTTAATAAAGGTCTCATACATACTGGATATACTTGAAAAATTCTCAGGAAGGTACGTAGCTACAGTTACATATTTAAACGTATCCACACAACTCTAAGTATAAAATAACATTATGCACAGAGAACATAACCTATACTATATTAAGCTGTGAGCATTGTATGTACCATCTGAGTCTTCAGTTGTTTTACCTGAGGCTGCTACATAGTTATGAGGAGGTGAGTATAACTGGCCAGGTAGAAATTAAAAGCAAGAAGTAAAACATTTAGCAATACAATGTGGCTGTAAAAAAAACCTTCAACATAATAGATGGGAGATTAAGGGAAAAACATTTAACTAACTTATTTCTCCCAAGAAAATAAAAACTGGTGTCTCAAGGTGTCAGTCCTTCAAAATCCCTCTTGGGAGAGGCTTTGGGAAAAAAATAACAAAACTACCTCCTGAGACAGAAGTTGCTTCAGGAGGGGGCTGGGTGAGAATCTGAGTTGTCACAGGAATGCAATGCTGAGTCAGAGTATTCTTGTGGGAAATGCCCCAGTTTAGGATGCATGTGAGTTCACCAGGGAAAGTGAGCCAGCATGTAAGCTGTGACACTGATCTACCACCCTCCTGGCCTGGGCATGAGCAAGTAAATCAGGATCCTGGTGCAGAGAGCTGTAGTTACTCTTTCCAGTATCTCAGTCATTAGTCACAGCTGTCACCTGAGACCTGGCAGCTGACTCCAGGCCAAAATCAACAGGCTGGCTACAATCACAGAATGTAAGAATATATTAAAGGAAGCAGGAATTACACGAGGTATCACATCTCATATTTTAGTTCCTTGCCCTGTCACTGGAAATAGAGGCTGCTGGAGCTGAAACCAGCATACACAGGTACAAATCACAGAATCACTGAGTAACAGAATAAATTAGGTTGAAAAATACCTCTGAGATCACTGAGATCCAACCAGTCACCAAACACCACCATGTCAAATAGACCCTGGCACTAAATGCCATGTCCATTCTTTCCTTAAATAGCTCCATTCACAGTGATTCCACCACCTCTCTGGGGAGTCCATTCCAATGTTTAATCAACCTTTCTGTGAAGAAATTCTTCCTAATGTCCTACCCAAACCTCCCCTGATGCACATTAATACTATGTCCTCTTGTCCTGTCACTGGTTGCCTGGGAGAAGAGACTGACCCCCATCTCACTACAGCCTCTTTTCAAGTACTCGTAGAGAATAAAAAGGTCCTCCCTGAGCCTCCTCTTCCCTGGACTAAACACCCACAGCTCCCTCAGCTGCTCCTCATAGGACTTGTGCTCCAGACCCTTCAGCAGCTTCATTGCCCGTCTCTGGACACACTCCAGCACCTCAATGTCCTTCCTGAATTAAGAGGTAAGAATTTTCTTTCTGCTCAGTTGTGTTTTAAGCAACTTTCAGGTGTAGGCAAAAGTCTCTTGACCTGGACCTGAAATGAGGTAGAAGTGTGCATTACAGTCCAGAAGAACTCAGGTTCTTGTTTTCTGGTGCCAAGTTGAGACAGAGATCCTGACTGAATCCATAAGTCTGAGCTTTGTAGTCGGTGACATGCCGAACTCGGATGCAAATTTAGCATGTTAGCAGGTATATTGATGACCGAACTCAGGGCTAAAGTTCAGTAATAAAACCATTGCAACTTCCTCTGATACAGAAGCAGGGCAGAGGAAGTCTGAAGGAGACAACTGTGTTTGGCTAACAGCTGGACAGTGCTGAACTGTGTGTAGGAAGATGGCAGGGTATAGACTGTGGATCATTTTATTGCTGTTTTCTTATGTAATGCAGTGTTACTGTGAACAGGATCTTGAAAAGGCTGTTCATTCTCACAGCTCCCAAGAACAGAACAGCAGGTAGAGAAAATTTTTCAGGCTTGCTGAAGCAATCTCAGCTTAGCACACTGGCATCTGATATCCAAAGTCCCTTTTAAATGTGTAAGAGCCACTGGATTCAATTCCAGGCAAGTAACGTTTCCTAAAATCTCACTGAGATCAGAGAGTGGTATGGGTGGAAAGATTATATACTTTATTTCAGAGGTCCTTTTAGCTTTGTCTTAGCAAAGACAAAGACTGGTAAAATTTCTGCTAACAAAGCTAACAACTCATTTTTTCTGGATTCATTCTATATCTATAAGGCTTGGTGCCTCCTCAAGGAAACTGGTGACACCTCCTTCTATTTTCTTCATGATAGTGACATCAATTTTAAAGGAGCTTGTCTTTAGCATTGCTTCCAGCTCTAATTAGAGCTTTTGTTATTATGGATCTTCTCCAGAGAAAAACAACTTTGTATGTTCTGAGAATGTAAAAGGTTAAGAAAACCATATCTAACTCCTGAATCAATCTAATTGGCATTTTTGTGCATTCAGTTCACCAAAGCAATGTTATCAGGTGCTTCTTTGCTTCATGTTCTCGTGAAAAGAGGTCCAGTAGAAGAGTTCCCATCCCTTCAGAAACACAGAAACAAACAGAGTTCAGCAAACAGGCTGGAGATGGAAATAGACTTGAATTTCTAGAGGTATTCCTCTTTTCTCACATCTGGGAAAGTAGGAATCAGATCACATGTAGGATCTTTGTTCCTGGCCTGCTCTATCAGTTAGTTCATTTTGTTTTTTCCACAGCTTGAATTTTTTTTCTTCTCTTTCATTCTCCAAGGAGGTTCAGCCTGTCAACCCCAAAGGAGTGCTTATATGATTATTACTATCCTCCAACCATGGGACCACTCAGAAGGATAACCACTAAAATCTTATATAAAAGAAGGGCACAGTATGGCTCATATTGTTTTTCCTGTATCAGCTAAAGCAGTAGAAAGACTCGTATGGTCTTCTCTATGTTTTGGTGAAGTTGGAGTTTTATAACTTGAATTTGGAAACAGGCAAAGAGAACAAGCTGTAACTCAGGACCTAACAACACTGTGTAAAAAAAAAGGAATCAAATGCAAAGAAAAACATCTTTGAAACTTAAAAGAATTTGTCCTCCTTGCAATACCTCCTTGCAATTAAATATCTTTATAGTCATAGTAGCCATCATATGTCACAAATGCATTTTGTCCCTTAATAAAAAACCACAATCAATCGTGATTTTAAAAGAAAAAAAAATTAGGAATTTCTTATTCCATTTGGCAGAACACTGAGTAGCCTTATTTTCTCAAATACCACAGTTGTCTTCTACTTTAATTTTTATTACATGGTACCACTTTCGTCAGACCTACGTCCCTGGCTTTACTGTTTTCCCAGCTGATGGTTGCATGAATCAGCCTTAGATATAAAAGGCTGACATCTGGAAGGCAGAGTTATTGAGGACAACTGATGATGAACCACTGAAGTTAGTAGGTGTTAGTCATTAAATTGTTCTTAATGAATGAATCCCACAACAGCAAAAGCAGTACTCACCAGACAATGAGGGAAGTGGCTGGATGTACTCATGTAATGCCTGGAAATGACATGACAGAAAACACAGTGTTCTAGACTGAAGCAGTATCCACCTCTCCTCATTCTACAAAAGCATATAGAGCTTACACTTATTACAACAAAAGTAAGCACAGAGAATAAAAGGACGTGATAAAGATATTTGTTTGCACGTGCCACAAATAAAGACCAGATATAAAATACAACAGGAAAGGTTAGGTTGTAATGAAGGCTGACATCTCACAGACATTTCTTCATGCACGTTCAGGTCGGATCTCTTGGATCAGAGACAAATTACTGAACTTAAGCCATATAAGCTAACCTGAATGCTAGTGCGTTTTGAAAGAAGAGAATCTGGGAGGTAGAGGAGCTGGTGACAAGGATGTGATGTCCACATTCAGTTTTGAATGTTTTCCTGAAAACCAGGTCTAGTCTGATCCTTCTCATTCAACACCCATTAGCTGTTGGAGGGCAGGTATCTTCCTGCGGGATTTCTACCAGTTTAATTTCAGAAAGACAGAAATCCAGTCTGAATTATCCAAGTGTGAACTCCGACGTCACCAAGAGAATTCACACTCTTGCTCCTTACCCAGACTAGAACGCCTAGACACTTATCCAGACTAGAACACCAGCGAAAGGTGTGTAGATGTGTCTGCCTCATAACTATAGTGTCTACCCAGCTGTATCTTCAGGGCATTCACATTTGTAACACTACATTCCCAGCCTCCTTCAACTGCATATATACCATTATTAAGGTATTATGACCCAACAGCTCCTACATTCTTTGTCTCTGATTTTATGGTAGCCCATAAAACAGAGTCATATCTTCCTTTCTGCTAAGGGCCTGATTGAACACCTGCTGAACTTGTGTGAAAGTCTTTCTGATGACTTCAACCAATTGTGGAACAGTCTCCAGGTAAACTGCTCACTCAGTTGCTTTGAGTTGGGTTTTTTAATTAATTTAATTGTTATTCAGTAGTGCTGTTTTGTCTCAGAATCAGTGCAGGACTTATTTTGTATTGGCAGCAGCAGAGATTCCTTCTGCTGAGAAGACAGGAGATGGTACAGAGCCAACTACAGTTTCTGTAGTTCCAGCGCTTTTCGAACACCTTCCAACACCAACACCATGGCAGCTGTTGCAGCAAAGTCTGACCTTAAGCACTGTATCAGTTTTTTACATCTACTGCTCTCTGCAGTAACATCTTTTTCTTTCACTTTTGCCATGACTGGGTGTATTTCGTATTGCTCTTTTTCCTCTATTAGCCCAAGGCCTGACAACAGTGTAATTTCACAACTACTACAAGTATAATTTACATTTAAGAAATAGTCAAATATTCACCTGTATGAAACCCAAAACTGCTCCATGCTTCATGCTGGTCTGTCTAATGCTCTTCTTCCCTCTGTGACCATATTCTTACACCATTGCATCATGAGGCATGTAACACCGTAAAGTACTGCCAGCAAAAGCCACATCTCTGTCCACGGAACATATCCCTTTTCACTCAGCAGTTTCTCTGCTGCAATGGGTATGGTTCATTTCCTCTAACTGAAAAGCAGGTCCCTAGAGGAAAGTGCCTGCTGCACATGAAAATACACTGTCAGGCAAAAATGATGCATTCTTTGGTTTTAAAGTTTTATGTGATTCCATGACGACCCTCAGCCCACACAGCAGGAACTTTTAACCTAGATGATATTGGGCAACAGAGAGAATCTGTTAAATAAATGTATTTTCTGTTCAGCATATGTTCTACCATTGAGCACTTTTATTGAGAATTAGGTTTGTTTGAAGTAAAGCTGGCAGATAACTTTGTGATGAAATAATTTTTTGTCAGAAACTGTTGATGTGTCCAAATAGAAAAGTATTACTGAGAAGTACTCACTCTACTTTTAAAGGACAAAGCTGGACTGGTCAAATTCAGACGGAAGACAGATGTTCACTGACCTTAAAGGAGTTTCAGGCAGGCATGTGGGGGTAAAAATCCAACCATGACGTTCTTGCTTTGCATATGTCAGTCCATGTATCTGAAACTCACACACCCACATACCCAGCAGGTTTTCTGTTTTCTGGGCTATTAAGTCATCTTCCCTCATGCTCTCTCCAAATAGATAATGCAGTTATGCATGTGAAGTGGAGTATCTCCAGCAGAAACGACTGAGGCACAGAGATTTACTCAAAAACATGATTCAGGCATTTGATTAAAATCTACCATAGAAAGAACGAAAGAACGAAAGAAAGAAAGATTCCATCCTCTGGCATATTTGGACAGAGCAGAGCCTTTAAGAGAGCTCTAGATTTCTAGTGTGCTAGTTGTTGAGATACTACATAATGTGGACTGCCTTTTTTTACTGGCAACTTTGAAATGTCCTAATGCCATCTCAGTGTATAATATCCATACACGCCTCAAAATATCAAACCTGCACAAAAAAATAATTTCCATGGAAGATGGAAAAGATTTTTTACTCAGTTTAACGCAACTGTCTGTAACACAGGAGTGGGAAAATCAATACTGCTTTGCACTCATGTGATCCTTTGAGAACTCATATTCATTTTTAAGGAGTTAATAAATTAATTTTCATGTATTCCTTGAGGTAGGTATTATCCTCATTTTGAGAAAAATATAGTATCAAGGTAACTATATCTCCATACTAAATAAAATTTAATTGGCAGAACTGCAAAACCTAAATCTAAACATATAGATTTCAGCCTTACCTATGACATTATCCTTTCCTAAAAACTGTTCTTCCTTCTAAAGGTATCAAAGTTGGAGTTGAAGGGAAAGATGCTCTTTCACCTCATCTATCCTGAGTTTTCTCCTTTTCTCCTGTTCCACGAGAGGGGTTCAAGAGCTGTCTGTGAGGGAAAGGAGAATTACTTAGATCATCCAGTCCTCTGTATTTAAAGCGTATCCATAAACAAAGCAGTTTGAAGTATTTTGGCCTTGGATCTCCCTTCCCAATGTTGAACAGACTCTACTGTACACTAGAGAAATTATGGTGGATTTTTTTACAACTTTTTCATTAGAGCATCACACTTCAACAAACTATTTCAATGAATCACTTCCTTTTTTCCAATGAAAACACATTTTGCTGAGAAATTTCTAACCACTTGACTTTCAGAATAAGTTAATAACCTGGACTTAAATCCTGAATTCCTTCCTGAGGCATACTTCATCCTTTCAAGGGTTTGATCTGCCAAGTAAAAAAATTTGGGAGTAGTACTAGAAATAACAATGTTTTATCATTTGTATTTTATTAGGAAAGCAATTTTATTCATAGTGAAAATCCCCTGGCAAGTTTCTTTTGACTGCAGTGACATCTACTGGTACTCAGAAAAATTTCTGGACATGAAGAATAAAATTAAAATTACACTCGGTATGGGGCCCAGAGGCTTGACAATTTACTTCTAAGGAGAGGCAGAAAAAAGTGGATGTTCCAGAGTTCAAGCATGTATCCTCCCAAGGACTGCAGGCTTGCTCGTGTTTCTTGATGTCAGAATACATGGTTCAAATGGAGAGAGAGCAAAGGAACTTGATCACCTGATGCAGGAGGAGGGGATCACTGCTCACTTTCTATTCCAAAGTGAACAAAATACAGGAAAAGACTGCAACAGGGAAAAGAATTCAAGAATGCTGAGGGGTCTATAGAAGCAGCAGTGCTGGCAGAGGTAGTAGTGGGCTAATGGCTTGAGCTGTCAGACATCTCCTCCCTGAGACTGAAATGAAACACCAATAAAGTGAAACCAGCACAGTGGTTAGCTGAGGAGCTGAAATCCTGCAGACCACCCTTGAGCATCCAAACCCCATCTCCTGCTTTGTTTGAGTGGTGCACAATTGATTACTGCCTGTACCCTCCAGGAGACTGTATCCTCAACAACGCTGGGGGATGGCTACATCTTCCTTCTCCTCACTAACACATTCCTTGTTCTGCCTCTACCTCTCGAATACACAGTGAGTGCTTAAGAAAATACTACGTAAGAGCTAAGGATTTTTATAAGATACTCATATAGCTGTTTTTCATTGTAAATTCTCTCCTTCCATGTTTTTTCTTTTGGGATTTAACTGCAAATTCATAAGAAGAAGCACATAACATATAGTACACTCATGAAGCATTGTCAAACATGCCTTTGAAGCAACACAATGCAGAGCAATACCCTCAAAAGTTATTTATCTATAAGGATCTCCCCATTTTCTTTCTCAAACAAGCAGAAAATATTGTATACTTTAGCAGAACTCTATGTGGAAGTATGCACAATGGAGAAAGTATTTACAAATGTGTCCTTTCTTTAATAATGGCATAAGAACATTTTGAAAATCAGTGCTGAGCATATTCAGATATCAAATTCTTACTGGATATTTCTGACATGACTGAGAAATGTATCAAGAAATATTCTCCAATGCCAATAATTTAAATCTAGTCAAAGTAAGAAAGCTGTCTTGTCTAATGTATTAAATTATTCTGCTCTCCTCTGCCCTTCAGTGAAAATCAAGAAGACGTATGTTAATGAGAGCCACCTCTCTGGACTTTGCAAGCTTCCACATTATCTGTGCGTCTATCCTGTAGCCATTTGGAAAAGCACTGGGAGCAAATGAGTTATGACTCATGGGAAGAAAAAAAAGGCATGTCACAAATATTGAAATTAAATGCAAAGGGAAATGACAAGTACTGGAAATATGAGCTGCCTAACAAACGACAGATAGCAAAATAAGGCAAAAACTGGAAATGGCAAATAATACAAGAAGACAAATGCTGGGAAGAAAACACAATAAAATAAGAGAATGAAAACAAATACAGAACTAATGGCATCATTGATCTTAAGGATTCTTGAAAGGGTGAGACAAAAACACTGAAACAAGCAAAGCTTTAGGGAAGATGCTAAATTAAGGCACAGTACAAAATAAGAGATCAAAAGATTCACTTAGAGGCTTGATCAGAAGCATCAGATTTGTCATTGATGAGCTCTTTGTCCTTTTTTTTTTCCTTTGTTGTTGTTGTGGTGGTTGTGGTGTAACTTCAGTATACTCTATTTCCTGGCATATAAAAGTACACTCAGATACTGTTTTCAGGCATGTGGAAACTTTTTAAGATCTTTGGCCATTGTTTTAATGTGGTCATTCAGACTTTGATTTACACCTTGACTAGTCTTAATGACTTACAGAAAGGACACTTGCTAAGCAAAGCAGAAATTTCTCCAAGCTCATTTATTGATTCTAAAGGAAAAAGAAAGAAGAGACCATGAAAATAAAGATGAAAGGCCACAGTCTCAGCTGAGATATATGAGTGTAGTTAGATGAGCTTCTGATTTATATTACTTAGGAACTCACCTTGAGGTTCTGTCACTGGGAGAGAACTTCTGAGGGTGAGATCCGCTAACAGAGCAAGGTCTAGGGAGGAAATAGATTTGTAATTAGCAGCTCTGTTTACTTAGCCTAACCTAAGGCAGCTTCAGCAGGCATCTGTTCTGAGTCACACTTGACTGGACACTCCCTATGCGCTGACTTTGGGTGGAACCAAGGGAAGATACAGCAAAACTGAAAAGCCTTAGAAGTAGCTACACCAGCATATTTATGAAAAACCTCACTAGTACGAAACTAATACATGAACATGAAAGTATTGGAGATCTTAAGGAAAAGGTAGAAGGTTGGCTTACATCACCATAAAGATAAAAGTGGATAAAACAGCAAAACTCTCATCAAGACAAACACTAAAATTATGATAGTTAAATAAGAAAACTACAAGTAAGAAGACTACAATGATAATTCGCTTTCCTAATATTTAGATTTTTGCTTGATTTTCACTAATATAATTTCTTCCTGAGTCAACACACCACCAAGATAATTTTGTACATTGTATTGCCACAGTATGGACTCTAATATCATGATGGCATCAGGTATAATAGATCAAGAGATTACTGAAAATTCAACTTCATTTTACTGACTTTTATAAAATTTGTCAAACTAGTGCATTCAAAGAGATTATCTTTTACACTGATTTGCCTTTTACTTAGAAAAAAAATATCTATAATTGCTTAAGATGTGCATGTATCATCAAATTGCATTGATTTCAGCCCTGTCCAGGTTGCCTTAATCATAGGGATTTTTCCCCTCCAAACCAATAATGAAACATGAGCTTCGTTGAAGAGGGTGATTTCCAAGACTAAGAATTTACAAGTTTGCATAAGGAATGAGTCATATAAAATTAATGCTCAGCCACAGGATTCTTGAACACATAAAACTTTTTGTCATCTGCTGAGTTTGCACAGCCAGATTAATGTACATGGGACTACTTGCTTACACTCTGAGTTGTATGATTTGTTAATAAATATATTAAACAAACATGGCTTCAGTCACAGCCATGTGTAATTCTTCCAACTTTCCTGCAGCACAAGCCTTTGAAAATATCCAGAAAAAAAAAATGGCAATATTTAAAATGACTGAAGAGCTACATCTGAGAGCTTGCTGTAGTCTAATATGAATTTTGTTTCTGTAATGACACTGATTATTTGTTTCAAGGACAAACTTTGAAGGGGGTAAGAAAACTATAAATATTAATATTTTAAACTCAGAGAGAAGGTTACTACAATATTTCAGACCACTACAAATACTCTTATGTAAATGGTAATAAAGCCAAAAATTACAAGCCCCTTTATATTTCCTTGTGGTTAAATCCATGTGCAGAATTAATTCTGTAATTCTAACCAAACCAAAGGTGGCATGTCAAGATAAAAGCATTTGTATTTTAGTCTTCCACTCTTTAGTGCTGGAAAGAACAAATTACCAAGTTCATAGCACCATGCCTTTTATCCAAAGATCTGGATGTGCTTCATAAACTTTAATTAAACTTCACAGCATGACTACCAGTCAGGCAGAAATCTTATCATTTTTGGAAAAAGCATGGCATGGCCTTCATTCCTTGCACAGTTGCTCTGACTACATACTGCATTTTCTGTGCTGTGATGTATTGTGGAAAAATATATAATAGCAAAGCAAAAGGCCCCAGCATCTATTAGCTCAACTTTTTTTGCTTTTAGTTCTTCCTTTTTTGATAATACCATACATTAACTGTTGTATTTTTAACTTTACCACTGAATATGTGTATGTGTACCTAAACTGATTTTTTAAGTTAGAAAGACTTATAATTTAGGTTGCATTTTCCTCTGGACACAACTATAGAAAATACATGTGAGAAAAGCACACAGAGACTACACAGATTTTTAAATTAATTGCTACAGCAGTTGTACTTCTCAGAGCACAAATCCTTTTTTTCCCACATTTGCATGCATATAGAGCAATACAACCAAATTTTCTTTTGGGATACCTCAACCCCTCAATAAAAGAAAAGAGCACCATATTCATAAGTAATCCTTTTCCTTCTTCAGAGTGTGCCTAAAGGTTTTTAAATACAGTGGTATAAAGCAAGCCACCACAGTGAGAAGGATATATTCATTATCTTTTTGCTAATTGCAAAAGTGATCTTGTGATATTTCTGACCAAAAACATGTTCGCTGGATACAAGCTATTTGAACTGAAGTTTGATATTTTGTCTATAAACAAGAAAAACACATTTATGAAATTCTGGATTTAAACCAAAGTGCAAATACCTTGAAAGACACACTAAATTGTGAAAGTATATGTGACCAGCTTTTCTAGGTATCTGTGGTTCAGAGCAACAATTAAAAAATATGTCTGAAATGTAGCATATGCAGCTTAGTCAACAAAATATAAATCAGAAGAAATACTGTGCAGTATGAAAACTTTGCAATAAATTGTAATACTTGATGAGTTAAGGAAAACGTCCACAGGACAGTTATTAAAACATGGATATGTGAGTAAAAATACAAAGCCCAAGGAAAAAACATTTGGGATAAAGAGGTCAAAGTATTTCACAAAAATATTGAGAGAGTGTGTATTGTCCCAATTTATTTGAGGTACAGATGATGTTAGCATTTAAAATTGAACTGGAAGGCAATGTTTTCTTCAAAGCCAAAACAAAATAGGACCTGGTAGCATGAAGAAGGTTTTCTCAAAAGGACAGTATAAACAGTGCTATAGTTTAGCACAGGATCACTTCATGGGCTCTCCTGGTGGCGAATGGTCGGGTGCATGTGCACACAGGAGATGCCTGTATCTGTGACCCTCCACGGTGTTATTCAGTGACAGGCAAAGGCAGAAAAAAACCCCCTTCTAATCTTTTTACGGAACTACATGTATTTCAATGTTGATTTAAAAGTTATCTGTAAGAATTTTTAGCTTACATGTACTTATTGCAATATCTTCTGAGAAGGCATATGTATGCAGGTCTGTGTCTGTATGTTTGCTTACATTGTTTTTTCTGTTATGAACACTAATAACTTGAAGCTATAATAGCTAAATTTTATTTTAATAAAATATGGTATCTATAAAGCTAGATATACCTAGCTTTAATTAGTCACATACAATTTTTCTGGCAGGATATATTTAACCTCAGTGTCATTACAGTGTAGCAGTATTTATGAAGTATGAAATGTTAGCAAAGGAGTGAATCTGTCTATGAATCTGTATTTTTAATCCCATTACCTACAAAGTTTACTTTATAATGGCGCTCATGCCTTTCACAAAAACCTCTTTATTGCCTTTCTGCCTAGTGGGGGTACCTGCACTCCAGTTGTGGGTGGTGCTCTATCAGAAGTGTCACTCTGGGCTATGCAGCTTTGCGGACTGACAGGAACTCGCTCCAGCCTGAGCCAGCCGCAGTGAGATGCTGCCTCTCGGGGAGCGTCCCTGCCGAGGGACAGCTGATGGGCTGAGTCTTGCCCAGTGCAAGGTAAGCATCTCCCAGCCCCGCCTCTTGCTGCAGCAGCCAAACCCTGCCAGGCCGGGAACGTGCCCCATCCTCGCTGCTGACAGGCTCGTCACAGCGATATTGAGTGCTTGCTCAGCTGCTTTGCTAATGGATGGGGATGAGCTGGCAGCCGGCAGCGGGGCCGTGCCAGAACGGGGAGCGTGGTGTGCTGGGCGCCCGGCTCGCTTGCACTGGCCCAGCCCTGAGAGCGCTCCAGCAGGGCTGTGCCCCAGCACCCCAACACGTCAGCCTTTCCCTTCGCTGATGCACGGATACTGAAACTGACAATTAGGGAAGTGCCATTATCTCCCTTCCCGTAATACCTGCACTATTACTGAAAAAAAAAAAAAAAAGTCCTTTCAGTTCTTTAGTTTTATGACATGAATGTTTTCTGCCTTCAGGTATTTTGTGTTACATGATACAGTTTGCCAAAACATCATTTTTCATATGGGCCATTCACTTTTGATTTGGTTGGATTTGATGATCCTTATGGGCCCCTTCTAGCTCATGCTCTGTGATATATGAGTATTTATCTTATTTTAAAATTCTTTTGCATGCAAACAGAAAAATTAGCTGATTGCTTGCAGTCCACAGCATCTGAACTGAAAAATCTGCATCTCCAGATTCTACATATATGCTATATACCAGCTTAGCCTCTGTACAGATTTATTTGACCCTCTTAAGACTGTTTGAAGAGATAATAAGAAAGCATTAATAATTTTATAATTTGCAAATTTTAAAAATATTTAAGAACATGCTGTCATGGCAATAACTGCTTGTGATAGCAGCTCCTAAAAATATTCCTGAATTTATTATACAATTAGCATAGACGTGGTTCCCAAAAGAACCATTTCATAGAGTACTTTTGAGGGCCTAGTGCCAGTGCATTAATGTTTTTGGGGCTATAAAATCACTGGAAGAGAGTCTCTGTTATGTATAGAGACATTTCCTTTGCAGTGAAGGGAAATCAAACTGATTATCATGATCGAACCTCTTATGGCTCCTTGGAAAATCTGGTACCTAAAAAAATTATATAGTAGGGGAAGTTCCCCCATATTGTAGTTTTTTAATCAACAATAGTAAATTTTCATCTATTTCTATTAACAATGTTATTTAAAATCAGGTCAGACATGGTTTCCAAAATGCTCGATTCAGCATTTAACTCACAATAGCACTTACCTGTAACATTCAGGGAATTCTGCTGCTTTATTGACATACAGGATAAAGAAAAAAATTGAGATCTTATTTTAAAATTGGCCTCCAAAGGGGTATTCTGATGTCTGCCTGGAGGAGTATGGCATAATTTAAATGTGATTTTTATATGCAGAGATAGAGTTTCAAAGTAAAGACTATAACTCCTCATTAAATCATCATGAGTGCTTCACTTGTAAAAAGCTGCTTGCCTGAGCATTCTGTCAGTAGCTTAGTTACGTTCTTCAGCCTGACAGATGTGGAATAGTGTGTAACAGTAAGACACTAAGTCAGGATTTCCTTGCTCAGCACTTTTCTGATGGCAAAGTGCATTGATGGTAGAGTTGTCACAAAGTATCCCGAGACAAAATGGAAACTACAGCTCAGAACAGTGCAAGATACATGTATCCTACATTCTTATCTTGTTAAATAGAAGTGGTACTTCAGGCAACTGTTTAAATGTCTCACAAGATTTAACTGGAGAAATGAGTTAATTTTTCATACTTCAGAGAAAAGGAAAGTTTAAATTTCAAACAATATTTTCTTATTCATCAGTCAAGGACATCAGCAATCATAATTGCTAATCAACTGCTTCCAGAACAGCAGGGAACAACACAAGCCCCTTTGTCATAGAGTAGCTGCCACAGCAAAGCCACTGCTGCATTTAATTGGAAATGCAATACAGGGCCCTGGAAAATGTGTCTTTGGAAGCCAGGCTACAGATCTTCCAGATACTGCTAAGACATTAAGAATCAACAGTACTAGCAGGTTGTCAGTGGGCTATTTTAAAATTTAGCAAGGCCTTCTACATTAATAATTAGGAAGAGAACCCAGTCTCCAAAAACTTAGTTTACCAAAGCAAGAGCAGCAGTTTACACTGTCTGTGGAAACAACAGTTATAGTCCACTGCAGGTTGAATTATTTCACAAACTAAATAGCCCTCCCATAAATTGTTTGATTTGCCATTGGTTAACGACCGATTGAATTGTACAGGTAGCAAGAAAATGTCCCACTTCAGTATTAACAAAATTGAAATTAAACTTACTCTAAGCCCAGAGTAATCCAGAAATGCTCCTCGTGTGTGAATTTTCACTGCTTTCCCATCACATATTTGTGGTTTTTCATCCACCAGAGAACATCTCGTGTGAGTCATAGGGTGTATCCATGAATCTGGAATGACACAAATTTCTTAAGTCAGGATTTCTCTTTATCTGGAATACAGTATCAGTGAAGTATCCCATACCTGTGATAGGTACCTCTCTGCCAAAAAACAGACAGAACTATTGCCATTCTTTCTCTGAGAAATACTCAACTTTTACTTTCTTTCAGGCAAAAGTCGATGCTAGAAACAAGAAGTTCAGACACACAAAAAAAGCACTGGAGGGAAAACGCAGGATAAAACCAGAAAATAAAAGCAGTCATGTTGCCTTTATAGCACTGCATGGTAAAACACTGAAGTAATTTAGGGAACACTTTTTGCATAGCAAACATTAGAATATAATTCTCCTATTCCACATATCGCTCTGGGTCTACACTGCTTGAAGTACAGCTTTTTAACTTAAGTTGCTTATTACTTGGAAGATACCATACACAAAAAGAAAGTCAGCGATTGTTTTTCAATTAGGTGCCATTTGAAAAACAAACTTCTGAATCAAAAAACTACCAGCTACAGAAAAACATGAGTTTGGCCAGCATAACTAGAGGGGCAGCACCCTTCTGCAAAAAACACTGTGTGCTGATTTGAGAGAGACACAGCAGTAGTTAATAGAATGGATTCAAGAAGGCTAAAACCTAATAAACAGTGCAGCCCTCCTCAGGAAGAAAAAGGAGCTAAGTGACTTGTTTTACCTTTCACCATTTGAACCTCTGTCTTCAGAAGTTCTGGCTCTTTGGCAATATGTCATTTCACTCTTTTCTCTTAGGTCTGAATGTTCAGGAAGCATGACACTCTTCTTTCCAGAAGGAGAATTAGCTACAAGGTTCACTCTCTCTTCCATTTTTTGTCACATTTTTTCTGTCTTTCTTGAAGTACATTTGCATGTTCTTCCATAGAAGTATCCTGGGAGGATGAAAACTGAACATTCCTGCTCACTGCTGTGATTGATACTTGAAGAGTCTCTGTTCTTTTTCGCATTTTCTTTTAGACTTATCTACAAAGAGATATGAGAAAATATAATTGAGAACATCACCAAAACAGTTCTTCCTTCAAAATTCAGCATCCTCATCCTACTTGACTAGCAAGGAAAATGACCACATTTTCTCAAATGTGAGAAATACATTTGAGCTCAAATACCATTGTCCATTTCCCTACTATGTCTGTAGGAAAAGTTGCAAGTTAATGAGGCCGATTTGCTCTTAGATTGTAGGCAGGGAAGGCGAAAACACTTTCATATAACTAAAAACTAGCTGAGCATTCAGAAACTGCCATGCATAACATTTTGGACTTCAAGAGGAGCCATTAAATATCACCTGGGTCAGCAAAGTCAGGGTCTTGTAATGTCAAGCAGCTACTGCACTTGAACTCTGTAACCACACTGTGACCTCTGGATTTATCTCATATTTTGAAGCATATTAATTCCTCTGTCATGAACAACCAGGCATCACAGGAATCTATTAGGTCACAGGAACATAGAAGGTAGCAGTGACTTAAGCACCTTTGCTGAGAGAGTCAGTTAAACACAGCTTGCCCTTAGAGCAGAGTGTACAGGCATCCAGAGGCACTGCTGGCGTCTTTGGCTCTTCATTACACTTGGGTATGTCTCCTTCCACCCAGGAACAGAACCTCCTTTGGTGTGACACAGATATAAGAGGAATCATAGCCTGAAGGACTACAACCTTGCAATAAAGAAGAGAGAGCAAAAAGTTGTGTCTTGCATGGTTGGTTACAAATAGTGAAACAAACAATGAAATCCTCAGTGACAAAAAAGTGCACCTCTTTCTTCAGGAGATTCTTTAATTTCTTGGCAGCACTGTTCAAAATCTTCACGTGGAATATGCAGTATCTCTCAAAGCACAAGCTCTGTGCCTAAGGAGGCAATCTGAAATTTTACACTCAGAAATGTTTTCTACCAGACAATGAAATCCTTTATTTTACTTAGAATGATTTTGTTCTTTTCATAGGTAGGTTCTGAAAGGTTATCTCACTGAATATTTTCAGCGTAACAACAGAAAAGTTAATTATTAAAACAAAAGCTTCCATGCCCAGTTTATTTAATGCTACATCTACAAACTGGCAAGAAATGCTCTCCATGGGTGTTTAAAATTATCTAATCCCATATCTACTGTCTACAAAAGGCATTTACCAAGTTTTAAATTTTTCCAAATTAGGGATAAGAACACATCCTCACCTCCAGGACCTTAATCTGGATTGTACTCTAAAGCATTGCTGCAGATTAGGTCGACACCCTTTAGGAAAGCCTCTGGTACTGATGCAGTTTTGGAGAGAACTGCCAAGACTTCCATGGGCTGTTTAATAACAGCATTATTATCAGGAGCCTACAAACAAAATATTTGTGCTCAGACATTTGACCCGATAGCTACCAAAATAATTTACATCCATAAAGTCAAATAAAAGACTTCTTAAAACCCCAAATATTTATGAATAATCCAAAAATGCAGAAATCAAACAGTTTCTTGAAAATATAAGGGCTATTTCAGCTGGCTTTGAAGAGACAGACCAGAAGAAGGCGGAAAAAAAAAAGTAGGAAGGTCAGAAGCATGTCTGGGACAGAGAACAGAACAGGCACCCAAAGTGGGAATCGTTTCACTTCCTTTCAAAAATCACAGCAAGGAAACCTGAGATTGTCTTTGCTGTTGGAAGCAAGAAAAAGGCTGCAGAAATTGCACTTTTGAAGCACCTGTCCTAGGCACCTACTTTAGAATGAGATAACTGGATCCAGAGGTGATGATTTCTCTACTCAGAACATGAAAGAAGTCTAATGACAAGTTTAGATGAAAACATCTATATTTGTTTAGGTTATTCACATATCACACTCTACAAGAAAAAAAAAAGAAAGTCAGTGGATACTTAGGAGAATGGAACTTTGCTGAAAAGCAAAAATCTTAAAACTGCTGGTGACTTTGATGTGCCCCTGGCTTAGACTTATTCAATAAATTAAATGAGAAGTGTATAGGAGCCAAAAAAAAACCCCAAAAAACCACACAGTCCTTATGGTTCATCTCATACTGAGGAAAGCCACAGATAAAACTGAGAATAGAATCTGATAATTTATTTGACAAACTGCTGCTTCTAATCCTGTTCTCACAGGAACTATTGACAGTCAACTAAAGAGCTTTAGGCTTTTATTAAAGCAGCATATAGGTACAGGTTATAACTATAAAGAAAGAGACCTCCCTGCTTTTCAGTGCTGTAACATGCCTACATACCCAAGCCCTGTCATGGGCAAACTGTGCTGGCATTTGTTGTCACTGGCACTTGGACTAGATGATCCTTCTAAGTCACTTCCAATTGAAATATTCTGAAGTTTTAAAGACTTTTTAGAAGAAACACAGGGCTTTCAATGAATACTCAAATAACAGACATTTGAGACCCTCAAGGAGTCAACAAAAAGAAAAGAAAAATTCACTTCCTGCTTCTTGGAAAATCAGAATAGCACAGTCCTAAAAACAAAGACAAACCTTCCTGGAAAGAGCACACAAACACCAAGAAACACGTACACACAGAGACATTGTGAATACACACAGCTGGAATGGCATTACAGAGCAACATTAACTGACCTCCTCTGGGCCAGTGGGCTTTGTAAACGTTCTGAAACATCTGTTAATGACAAGTCTACGAGTCACGTCCCGTAAGTAAAGCCCAAGCTCACGCAACATATCCTCTTCCTGCTCCTCCAGCTGTTTCTTTGTTTCTGTCAGCTGTGGAGGCTTAGGTGGTGGTGCTGCAGGCAGCACTTCCAGTGGATGCCAAGCTTAAATAAATCAGAACATTTGAGCTAACTGATGCAATTGCAAGCACATGAAAAGTCCAATGCAAGCACATGAAAAATGATGGACAGAAAATTACCACCAAACCAAATACCATATAAGCTGTCAGGTAGCAAAGTTTTATTTGTAGAATACCCTCACCTGCACTGTTTTTTTAATGCAGGAGATTCAGCAGCCTGCTTTCATTTACTAAGTCCCCCCAAAAAAGTCTTCTTCCAACATAGGTAGGCCATAGGATTTTGAAAATTTCTTTGTGATCATTATTAAACAATGCTTTTATCTAAAGACGGAGGAGAAAATATATTTCAGATATAAGGCCACACATTTTTTTTTTATTTTTTTCCAAAAAGATTAGTACCTAAACTAAACTGAATACTCATCTGGATAAGACAAGCTATAAAAAGGTATTTTCTTGGCCTTAAAAGGTTAGATTTTCAGAGTATGGCAAAATAAAATACCTTCTTTAAGAAACACCTCCTGGAGTTTAAACTGCAGGAAAAAAAATGTAAGATAAACATATGAGAATGTGTGAGATTCACCACCCCCAAGGCTGCTTATTTTGTATTTACCTGTTTTGCTGTCCTTTAACTTGAATCTTTATGGCTGCTACAGAGGAAACAGGCACAGCTCAGCAGGAAAGTATTGGCTTTTTGCTAAGGTGGTTTGTTTTTTTTAAATTTTATTAACAATAATTTAAATGAGATGTCTCAAGTTCTGTACTTCCAAGCTGTACTCTGTTTTTCCATCTCTACTAACAAAACATATGAAAGGAATTTCAAACCTTATTTTTGAAAGCATTTATTAGCAGTATAAAAATTTCTGTTACTGAGAAAAAATAATCAGAGCAGCATATTCATATTTTGAACACCTTCCTTAAAGGCACACTCTCAGATATCCAGAAAGTTCAGCATGTTCTCTTAATGATTTTTTTTTAATGAATACAGCTAAAAATTTATTGCCAATATATCCTTCAAAATATGTGTTTCAGCAAACTGCACAGTTTTCAGCACCTTTCCCTGGGTGGTTGTCCTTGTTTTGCAAGACTCTGTGGCTTCCAAGCTGTTCTGCCAGTGATCAAGTAAGATGGAAAACACACATAAAAATATCCCCCCCTTCAGGATAGAGCTTCTTTGGCAAAGGCAGCACAAACTCTCTCATACAAGCTTTGGCACCAAGAGGAAGGGAAGGACAGAGCCATTTTTTCCACAGCTAAATAAGGTTCCCAGGAACTCGAGTTATGGTAAGAGTGAGTAATATGTGCCAACAAGTGTCTGATCTTCAAGACTTCATGCATTTTCTGTACAGGCCATAAAAGAAATACCTGACTCAGGGAAATGTATGTATGTCTGAAATTTCTTCACTCTTTGTAAAGTTCTTCAGGGATTTAGACAGTCATACCTAAATGCCTCTGTCTTTCTGGCACTTCCTCCCCAGGTCTGAATTCATGAGTACACTGAAGGAGACTTCTCTTTAATCTCTTTCTTTCCCCCTTAAACCCTCTGTGCTGGCCTGAAGTTAAGAAACATGGAATATGACCAACTAATGCAAAAACTGATCAGGATTTACTTTGATTTTCCTTTCAAATGCAAATTAGATAATATACCAGGAGAGAAATAATATCTGAGCAATTATTTTAAAATACTTTTCATATCTTTGAAGTCTGATAAAATCATTAATAGCAATTTATGGCAAATAGTTACCAAAGATGGTAATAATTTGGTCCAGTTGTTCTACCAAGAAGCCATGTGTTCTTCTCTAGCACTACAAAATGTACATGAAAACTTAAAACTTCATCAAACACCACTATATAACATTAAAATACTGAAAGATCTCTTGAAATGTGCTTGTGTATGAAGGATAGTCATAAAAATATACTGACATGTAAAAAATTCTACCCATAGATTTGTAATACAGATGGCACCTTAAATTAGCCTGTGTATATTTTAAAGGGATTCTATGAAAAATAAGAAATGTAGATCACTACATTTTTTTATACTTAGATTCTACGAGTACTTGAGGAACACACAGAAGAAAAATCTACCCTGGAGAGTGTTTTAATAAAGCTGATTATTTAAACAGCTGTTTGAAACGATGTGTCAAGCTGCTCATCTGAAATGTCACATTTGCATCCTCACGGACATCAAAACACAACTAAAGTCTTTCAAGTACGGATTTGAATGACAACAGTGACATCGAGCGGTCATTGTTGTTAAATGCTGCTGTGTCTCGGCATAAAACCCCTGCTATGATGGTAAAGCCAGTGTGTAGACAATGTGAGAAGCACACAGTGCTAAATCAGCTCATACTGCTTGTACAACATCTACGGAGGTGAATTCATTCCAGATTGTCAGCGTGCAGTTTAAGTTCACAGTTTGCTCTCCTGGACAGCAGGAGAGCAAAGATCACTCAGTAGTCAGGGATTCAATGAACCACTCGTGGTTTTGGTGCTCACTGAATCATGTTCCCAATATGTTGATTCTTTCTTCACTCCCTTCCCAGTGCCCATTGCCACAGTGACACAGGACTTCTACTAAAAATTCCCCTTTTTTTTTTACTTCCCTATTTTTTCATTAGTGTGTTTCATTTCTACATTTAAAAATGCTGCTTATACTTTAAGGCTGCATGTAGCCTTAGCTGTGAGGGCAGACATCTTCTGGCAGTGACAAACTTCAGAAATCACTGGAACTCTTCACAGGTTTGGGTGCAGTCATGCGTCTCTCATTCAGAGCACATCTCAATAATACATTCTCTGCTCAAACACACTTCTATACCATGCCCTGTATCTGCAGGCTGTGCCTTCAACAGAAGGCTCTCATCAGTATCTAGAGCTATATACTGAGGGAACGTGCTAAAAGTCCAATGCAAAAACTTTGATCTTCAGATTTCATGGAAGTAGTCTTTTGTCTGTATGACATGTAACAGCTTCTGCACATGGTGTGAGATTTTGGAGGAACTTAAGAATAATGCATAAAAGGAAAACCTTTTTATCATTGTAACAACAGCCTATATGGATAAGCAACCCTCTTCTCAACGTCTCAGAGTCTTAAGGCTCTTAAGCTCCCAAAGAATGTACAAAGATGTAAAAGGATGGCAGCTGGGCTCAAAACATAGCCTTGGAGTGGAGGAGGCCCATGGAATGGGAGAATAATAAGTATCTGTTAAGCGACCCAGAATAATACTTAATGAGAATGTATAAATCTGTACATTGAGCATAAAGATCATTTAAATATGTAGAATTAGATGTGTTGCTAAAAAGATATTTCAATATGAGGTTTAAATACAAAAGGATGGTTAGAAGATGGATTAAATTATGTGGGACATAAGCATGATGCAAATGGTATGGAATAAGTCATGGAGATTGTATTGGGTGTGGCTGGCATGGAGTCAACCTTCCCATATCAGCTCTCAGTGCTGTGCTTTGTACCTGTAGCCAGAAAGGTGTCAGTGTCACACACGAGTGTTGTGGCTGCTCCTGAGCACTGCTCCCACAGCATCAGGGCTGTCTCTCCAACATCCCCGCACACCCCTAAAGGCCAGTAGGTTGGGGGTGGGCAAGAGGTTGGGAGAGGACAAAGCCAGGACAGCTGATTCAAGGTGATCAAGGAGATATTCCATACCAAATAACATTGTACTCAGCAATAAAACTAAGAGAAAGGAGAAGAAGGAAGAGCATTCACCATGCATACCAAGGCCCTATTTCCCAGGCATTGGCTGGGTATCACCTGCTGATGGGAGATAGAGAATAGATCTTTTTGTTTCCCTTTGTTTCCGTGTGCAGCTTTTCCTTTTCCTTTATTAAATTGCCTTCATCTCAGCCTATGAGCTCTTCTTCATCCTATATTCCTCCCCCGGGCCCTGCTGAGGAGGGCAGTGATAGAGCAGCTGCATGGGCACCTGGAGACAGTCGATGTCATCCCATCCCAACTTTATACAGAGCAAAATCAGCTCTTCCCAGCCAGCTCTTCCCTGTGAGAACATTACACAAAAGTACTTCTTAAAGGTCACAGCCCAATTACAGCCCAATTTATTCTTCTATATGTGCCTTTCTAGGTGTCCTAGCCATTTCCATCAATAAAGCAATTAATCACCTGTATTCTTTGTCTGACACCAAAATGAGACTGCTGCAAAAGTATCCAAAAGCTTAGAAGCAGGCATCTACTTAATAACGGGACAAAAATAAAATCTCAATTTGTACTCAAAAATGTACAATGACCATGTTTTCCAAAGAAGTATGGGACACTTAGACATCAGAAAAGGCTGATAATTCTTTTTTAATTCCCAGGCAGACATAGCACATGGAAAGCAGACACTTTTAGAAGAGCAACATATGATGATATACATTCATAAGCACAGAAGTTTTCAGTGAGTTTAACACCTTACATAAGCCAACTTAAAGCTATTTTCTCCTTTTTGTCCATCCAAGTTGATGGTCTTATTAACAAAAATTAGGCAGCTAACAGTTGCATAATAAATGAATAATCAGAATACTGAAAGGTTTTTTTTAAATATCAGATGCATAAAACCCATCTTACCTGTCCTTGTCCTTGTTATTTTCTCCCTCTTTCCCATCTATCCTTTGTACTCTTCAATTATCTTTGATCAATTTAGACACTATTTAAGAAAACAATATATCTTTTGGTTTGTTCATGTTATTTTAAGTACAAATATTTCTAACCCAAGTTTAAGCCTTTGAATCCTAAAGAAATAATAATCAAAAAAATTTATTGAGCATTTTCCTACAAGATCTTTAAACTCTTCCAGCCTTACAGAAACAGGTTAGACTCAAATTTCCAATCTCAACTTGTCTCTGAGATTTTCACTTAACTGAAATTGAAATGAGATTAACTTCCCATTTTGACACTTAAGAACAGGAAAACAAACTGCTTAAATTGTTTAAAACTGCAATGTTTTCTAATTTGAAAATATAACTCTTTTTTTAGGTAGTGAAAATCTTCTATCATCATAACAACTTGATAGATTTTCCAGAATCAGTTTCTCATGACAACAGTTCCTGGAAAGTCCTGACTAAATCACAATTGTTTCCTTGCCTATGCTTCTATGCTAGAGATGAAAAGGATTCACATAATGCTTATTTCTCTTTTATCTTTATTTTGCCTACATGTACAACACAACTACTACAATATAAATACCTTCTATTTGAAGGTCACGTTCTAAACTAATTTGTATTTGATGCTCTTAAAAGGTACTCTTTATAAAACTTTTGAAAATTTGGCTTCAATAAATTTGCTGAGATATGAATCTGTAGTAGAGCTTTTCACTTATTGAAAATATTTACACAGAAATGTATTTCCAGTTTTCCAAATCATGCAAAATTTCTCTTTTTCCTTGAAGACCAGAAGGTGGCATGTGAAACATACGATTATACTAACACCATACTTGAAAGAATACAGTAGAAAAGTGGCATGCAGTTCTACCAGATGACCATTACCTGAATACTCAAACAGTTTTAAGAACCAGTCTAAATCTTTTGTGGGAGTTTGCCTTTTTCACTCCAAGTTCTTTGCACTGGAAAGGGAACAAGATCTGCAAGCCTTTTATTAACGAGGAGGGATTATTCTTTCTAATACAAAAGTATATTAAGGCATTCTAACAGACAGTGGGCCTTGTTACCCACAGAGCGATCAGAGTAAGCAGCAAATTTCTTCCAGGATTTTCCTGGAAGGATTTTAGCCATAAGAACCAGATGACCATCATTCATGCAGCTGTGGTGTGTTAAATCTTGATTTTGTTTTATTAAACATGAAACTGTATTTTAAAATGGAAAAATATGGAATCTGGTAAGTTTTGCTACACCCTGGAAGTTCTGAGCCTGTTCACTCTGATGTCTGAATACAATAAAAAGTTTTCCACTTGTCTCACATACTTCTAAATTCAGCAGATTTAAGAGATGTAATTGGCATGCCTAAAGGACACCAAAGATGTAATGGTGTTAACTGTTAGGAGTGGTTGTTGGGCTATCATCTTCTCATGTGCTTTATCCAAGATGATAATATTACATTTTTGCCACTGTGAACAAAAATTGAATCATGTTGATGTGTCCAGTTTTCTGAATTGCACTCCAGAGAAACGGCTTCATTCCTCGGATCACTTCAAATGCATTCCAAACCCAATCTTTCCGCCCCATCCCAAATACAATCCCTGCCGTTCTGGGTTATTTTTACCCTGTATGATGGTGAGCTGCAGTAACTCCAGTTAAATCTTTACAGGCACTTCCTATATTGACCAAGTGTCAATGAGTTCATGGAAGACACCCACAGAAAAGGTCCATCTGCTCCACTCTAAAAACTTGGGAAAGAGTCATATTAATGACCTGCTAATAGCTATGGGCATTCAGACAAATTGAACCTGTAGGAGTGTTGTACCCTGTGTAAACGGAGTCCTCACTTAATGCAGGTTTTACACATATATTGTTCATTAAAATATTCCACTTTCATTTCTGTTTCGGTTTTTTGGTTTTGTTTGGGGTTTTTTGGCCTTTTATTTTAGGATATTTTTTAGAATTTACCCAATCACAAACTGTTACATTTGTGATGAAAATATGTCTTACGTTATTCCCAGATGAGACATGCTAATTGCTTATACAAACAGGAAGAAGGGCCACGTGTTTATGCCTGAAAAAATGATTAACAGGTTGATTCATTTTGGCTTACTATAAATTCCTTGAAACATAAACACTGTTGCTAAATGTCATAGACTTTCAACAGAATACTCATTAGAAATTACCTGAATGAACAAGAAGTAATTGCACTTATTAAAAAAATTACTGAGGCTTGGACTATCAGAATCACAGAATCTAGGCAAAATTTGACCTTGGAAGGTTTTCAAACCTGGAGCTGGAAACTGGGGCTATTTTTCCTATTACGAATTCAGTCCTGTATGCTACTAAATATGCTAAATTCTTACAAGTCTTAACTCCTCATTTCATTTACAGATAGGCTGCATCTTAATTTGATTTCAGAGCACATAGGTGTTGTCAAATAAACATGCCAATTTTTTCCTTATTTAAGTGCCAACACAAACCACAAAAAAAGCAAATGGAAACATGTAACATTTCCAACTCCCACTTTCCCACCTGGTTCTGTGCATCCACTAGATTACCAAGACCTCTCTTTGTTGTCTTGTAGTTAAGTAATGAATGTTGTTCTCCTTTATGACTCTGTCATGACTGACAGCTTGACAGCTATTTGGAAAGAATTGTAGCTATTCAAGCTAGAGGACAGAGCTCCAACACATTACGTATTTCTGGGAACTGAAATTACAGACCTAGCAGATTTGTTACACTCTAGGGGGTGCCTTGAATCATAGAATGGTTTGGGCTGGAAGGGACCTTAAAGATCATCCAGTTCCTACCCCCCCTGCCACGGACAGGGATGCCTCCACTAGATCAGCTTGCTCAGAGTCCCATCCAACCTGGCCTTGAACACTCTCAGGGATGGGGCATCCACAACTTCTCTGGGCTACCTGTCCCAGTGCCTCATCACTCTCACAGTAAAGAATTTTTTCTGATATCTAATCTAAGCCTACTCTCTGTTTGATTCTATTTCCCCATTTCCTACATGCTCTTGTAAAAAGTCCCTCTCCATCTTTCTTGTACGCTCCTTTCAGGTACTGGAAGGCTGCAAATACCCCAAAGCCTTCTCTTTTGCAGGCTAAACAAACCAAATTCCCTCGCCTTTCCTTGTGGGAGAGGTGCTCCATCCCTCTGATTATCTTGGTAGCCTCTTCTGGACTCTCTCCAACAGGTTCATGCTTTTCCTGTGCTGGGGACCCCAGAGCTGGATGCAGCACTCCAGGGTCTCAGCAGAGCGGAGCTGAGGGGCAGAATCACCTGTCTTGACCTGCTGGCTTTGCATCAAATCTGCTGCACTTGTATAATAGTTTAAATTTTAAAAGAGAAAATAAAAGGGAAAAAAAAGAACTTGCTCTAATTCACTGCTGAAAGAAAAATTTTCAGCTTTCTCTCAGCTGAACTAATTTTGTGGGAAACACCAAGAATATCAGCATTTCAGACTGGAAACCAAAATAAATGTTAAAACCTAGAAGTGGTGGGAAGGAGGAAGCCGAAGTATTTGAGGAAATACCCAGCCTAAAAAATGCACATAGCCTAATCCTGAACACAGCAGATCACTGAATACCTAATACTATCTGTGCTTGTAAAGTTGGAGGTGTCAGGGAATGCTCCTAGGCATCTTCCAACAGAAGATAATTGTTAGAATTCTATTAGAATAATCCCTTTTGGCGCAAGAGAAACACTACTGTCCTAAATGATCTCCATGGTTCAAGAATTAGACTTAGGAACTACCCTTAAAAGGCATTTCTGATGCATATTCTCTGTTTTGGATGGATGACAGTCATCCCATGCTAGTTGTCCTTGTTGCTAAGAAAGGGTCAAACACATTTTTACTGGATGCAGCACCTAGGATGGACCTGGGCTTCACCTGGTCCCAGAGAATCCCAGTCAGCACATGTTAAGAAAGGTACAGAAGAGCACCATAGTGTTATTGTGTCTAAGAAGAACCTTTCAAAATCACCCCCTCTTTTCCTTCCTCCTCTGCCAAGCTTTTGCCTCTGCATGACTTCCCACAGAAAGCTTCACTGGGTTCATGCAAAGCTGGGGGCTAGAAAGAGGACCACCTTCGTTCATAAAGTTCTCTTGCTTCATAAAGCAAGAGAAGAAAAGAGGAAGCTCAGTGAAAATAGCAAATATTGAAATGGTTCAAGTGTGGGGTGGCTTTGTTAAACTGCTAGTGCTGGAAGGAAATGTCATTTACCTTCAAAAGAGCACTAGAGTTTATCCTGATATTACACTCATGATGTGTCATCACCACATGGGCACCAACAGTAGCACAACATGGAAATAAAAATCCAGGTGACTCAGAAGCATCATACCCCAAGCACTCCCTCCCTCCTTCCCTCCAAAGTGCTAGAAAAGCTCTCAGCAGCTCTGCTCCTTGATTCAGTCAGCTGGGTAGTGTCAACATGTTGTAATAGCCGGATACAACTACTTTCATGCAGAGCTCTTAATACAAAATTGTGTCAACAGACATCTAAAACCGTAGGCAACAACTTCCAAAAGAGTTCAGATGTTCAGGAATGGCCCACCTGGAGTGTGGCACACGCTAACAAGGAAAGGTTGGTTGAGGCTGGTAGGAGAATACACAGATGATTTCAAAGGGTATTGGTTTCCATGGTTGTAGCACTCATTACTAATAGATCTGAGCAAGTGTATCATTACACTGCCAGCGTGACAGCAGGCAAAACAGCATCTCAGCCAGAGTCTAAACACCTGATGTATTATTTCAGAAAATAATACTTGTTTCAGTAAGAACAAACACAATTGAAGAGGTTACTACCAAAGTTCTTCGTTCCTCCAATGTGGATAGTACAAAATATTCAGGCAAAATACTCCTTTTAAAAGGCTATTATAAACCAAATATCCCTTATATTTCTATTTAAAAGCTTGAAAACTCCACAAAATAAAAAACAGGGACAAAGGCATTGTGACTACTGAATGAAAACTCATTTTCTAAAACAGGGTCTTTTATGCAGCTCCAAAGATACAACTAAAATTCAGAGACTATCAGGTGTTAAGAGAAAAAAAAAAGCCTTCTCCCCAGATTTTTCAGAATATTTAATAGGTAACAAGGTCCGTCATGTTTAAGTCCAACAGCAAAAATACAGTATAGTTATTTGAGATATAAAATCATCATCATGCAACCATAGCTTCTTTCAATCTGAACATCTTGTCTGGACAACAGATTCTCGCCATTGTGGAAACACAGCCAATCTAGTGAACTGCAAAAAAATACAACTAGATTCAGTGCTTAATATCTATAAAAATGAAGGCACTAAAATATTTTAGTGGAGGGACAAGACTGAAACAAATTGAAAAAAAAAAAAGTCTTCATATTAGTAAAGACATGCAGGTAGTGTGAATTTTTAAAAACATATACATGAATATAAAAGGGTGCATGTATATCTATGTATCAGAGGCCTGGTTTTCAGGTGCACATGCACAGGAAAAGAAAAAAAAATCACCTACCCTCCTTCTGTATTTTGTACCCTCTTCTCAACATCAGTGCAATGTTTACAGTAGAAATCTAAAAGCTCTTTCCATCCTATGCTGCCCAGAGGGAAGAAGGTCAGAAAGCAAATACCACCTCAGTCTGGAAAGTGTGTTTAATTTTAGTTGTTATTTTACTTATCTTTTACAGAGATACAAGGAATGCAAAGCATTTTACAAGTCTGTATCATGACATACTGATCACACAGCAGCTGCCTTCCTAGATTTTGCAAGCTGAAGGAAGACTAAGCCCATTGCCACAGCTTTCACACTTTCAGAACCATTTTTTCCATTTTAAATTCAATAAAATTATAGCCATTACAACACTAATCAAACCATTATGAATACTACACAGACAAAAAGTATCCTCTTTGCTGTGGAATTTTCTTACCTCATTATCAGTGGGGATCTTCAGAAAATTTTCATGTGAAAGGAAGAGTCAGACCCAACACTTAAGAACGAAAAGGACTATGTGGGAAATCTCACAAGTTAAACTTTCAAAGTAAACCACAGGCAGCTATTTATCTGCCACATGCTATAAATACTGTTTCTATCTTTAGAAACAGTATTTAACAAAAACTTTAGCTTTATCAATAGTTTAATCTACCTTAGGACCTCAGCCTCGCCCCCAGACTGCCATTAGGGTTAGGGTTAGGATTGGGGGTGTCACGAGGACTATAGCTCCAGGAACGCTGTACCTGGAATAGGCGTGACAAGGGAAGCATGGCACTGCTCCAACAGTGCTGCCTCCACATCCTCTTTCAGAATCACAATAATGTTCCTGGGGTTTAAGTCAGTATACTTAACACTATAAATATACATAAAATCAACACAGCACACAGTAACAAGATGCATAAATAATTTTTCAGTATAGTGACATCTTAATGGCAAAGAGTATAAGTATGTATTTACACAGTGGTTTTGTAATGCATCCTAGTAATTGTCCATTGCATATTATTTTCTTTAGGAAACAAAATCTTCCTTATATATCAAATTTAAAATTGTATGACTAATGGTACTACCAACATGGTAAATACAGAGAGAGATATGCATAAACAGATACCCAAAATTTGCATATTGCAAACATTGCTTCAAGATTACACTTTTGGGAAACCACCTAGTGTGTCTAAGGGACATGGACTAACTGAAAACTGAAAGTAGAGTAAGTCACCAGTTGCTTTATGTGGTTGCTCATATGTTCATAATGCTGAAGCAATTGGAGCATATAAATCATCCAAGATACAAGAAAATTGGAAAAGCCACAAAGCTACTAAAGTGCTAGGACCTAGACAGAACTGAAAAGTTGTTGCCGTGTCTTAAAATGAATGCTGCGAAATATTGAACATATTGTAGTTTGAAAACTTAGGTCTTTTCCCTCATTCTCTGGTCCACATCCATTACTGGGAGAAAAGAGGAGAGGTGAAAAGCCACAGGCGCCTAGCCCCTGATCCACACACATGGAAAGGCAAGTGATTTGCTCTGTTTACCTTTATTTCATCCTGTGGAACTTTCACTCCTTGTGGAAAGCTACAAACCTCTATCTTTAAATTAAATTACTGTGTTAGTCTGTGGGAACTTGGCTTGTTGAACAGGCTTTACAAAACCTTCCTGCGCAACCCTCACGTAAAGCTCTCATAAATACATCAGCGTATCAGGCAGCTCTCTATGAGCACGGGCAAGGGTGAACTTGCACTTACTGGAAATTTCGAAATTACCTTTTTGAAACGCCGCTATCCTGAAAAATCTTCCTAGGACAAACACGGAGGAGATAAACAAGTGCATGAGACAAAGCTTTTCTCACTTCGCTTCAGCAATGAGCATACACCGGATGGGGCTGTGAGCAACCTGGTCTAGTAGAAGGTGTGTCCTGTCCTGGCAGAGGAGTTGGGACTAGATGATCTTTCATCCCTTCCAACCCACATCATTCTATGACTCTATGCAGTGAACAATTCACTGCGGCGATCTGCGCTCGGCTCTGGCATCCTGCATCATCTTTCGAGAGCAGAACTCACACACCCCGCCCGGCCCCCGGACGGAGGGGGATGCCTTCCTCCTCTCCGGCGCAGGGGATGCTCCCCGGCAGGATCCCCTTCGGACGGGGGATGCTCCATCAATGGCCCGAGGGATGTGCCCCGCCACAGCGCTCCCGCGGCCCCCGAAGGACGAGGCCGCTGCCCCGGCACACCTCTCCAGGGCACCGCCGGCACCGCGCTCCTTCGGCTCGCTCCTCCCATCGCGGCTGCTCCGCCTTCCCCGGCCCAGGAGCCGTGGGACGCTTCTTTCCATGAGGAAGTGGCTCGTCGGTGGGGTCGAAGGAGGAGAGAAGTGCTGTCCAACCGGAGAGCAGGCGGGGCGGGGAGGCGCAGGGGAGGGCGAGGAAGCGGGGCGAGGGGAGCGGCTCTCCGGGGCCCGCTGCGCCCGGCCGAGTGCGAGCATGAGCGGCGGGGATGGCGGTGGGGGCCGGGCGGGCGCCCTCAGATACGCCCTCCCCTCCATCCCCTCCAGCAAACTCCCGGACTTGCGTTTTATCAGCCGGGGCGCTTACGGCACCGTGTCCGCCGCCCGCCACGCCGACTGGCGGGTCNCCCGGTGGCCCTCAAATGCCTGCAGGGGCCGCTGCTAGACAGGTAACGGGGTGGGCAGGGGGCCGCCGGCATGGGGCATCGCCGGGGGAAGGGCCGAGCTGAACCCGCCTTTCCCTGAACCAGCCCCCAGAAAGGGGTCGAGGTGCCGGTCGAAGATGCCGGCGTGGGTTTCTGAGGTCTGTGGAACAGATCCTGGTGTTTCGGTGGGCAGCCTTGCTTTAATTCCACGGGGAAAGGGGACCCCACGAGGATGATTCAGCTTGGGCCAAGAGAAAGTACGGACCGGCCCCGGAGCTTCCTCCCTTTCGATTGTGTTAAGGGGTGGTTTTGGTTTCGGTCTCTGTCTGTGAGACACTAAGTTGTTTCTTTCGGAGGTTTTTTCTTCTACGCTGTGCACCTTGAGCCCTCCTCAAGGTGGGATTGACAGAGTTTGGCTTCTTGCTGGGTTTGTTGGTTGCTAACCATTTTGCTGAGATATCAGTAGGATATTAAAGTTCAGTGATTACTATAGATTTAGTGTTGACATAGAGAGAGGAGTATAGGGAGTATACTGTTCCATCCACTGGAGATTGCTTCTAGCTTCCAGAAGAAGCTTCTCTGAGACAAGGCAAAATTATTTTTTTTCCCCAGATTTCACAGTACTGAGAGAATGTGATTTTAAAATAATAGGCTTATAGGCTCCCATGTACAACTGATATTTTCCATATAACAGTCAGGTTCCCCGTTTTCCAGGTACCCAAGTGGTAGCATATTTATTACAGGAACTGTCACTCCATGTAAAGGGGCAGCAAGTTGTTCTTTTTCATTCGTCTCTGTCTTATTCAATCCCCATAGTTCCAATTTTTTAACATATCAATGCAAATTTGCCTCTTCTTTGGCAGTCTGAAGCCGACCTGACTGTAAACCTGCCTCTGAGTCTTATCTTGGTGTCTTCCAAGCTTTATTGCCTCAGGTTTCTTTGATCTAGTATTAGGCCCTTAGGTAGGTAGCTTCACTCACAAAAGATTCTAGTCTCGTGACCCAATATACTAGAATGTAAGACAAGTTGTTTTAAGCTCTTTCACCTCTTATTACCCAGGTATATGTATACACAGATTTTATCTCTGAAATCTTGCCAGAAATGAGATCTCAGTTATGTTGTGTTTTCTGATAAGTTGGGGGGGAGGGAGGAGAAGTGGGTGTTGTGGGCGGGGTTTTGTTTTGGATTTTTCTTTTAGTTTAAATGTCTGCTTAAATTCCTGCTAAGTGGAAATACAGCATTTATCCTCAGAACTCAGTTGGGAGAAAACACCAAATACTATTTTTAGTCTTGCAAGATTTTGGATTAGTGGGACATCTAACCTGTGAAATTATGATTAAAAGGGCAGGTGAGGTAATCAAAATAATTCAGTCACCATATACCATGCAAAGCCCAGAAATGCTATCAGAATACTGAAAGCTGTAAAAAAATACGTTATACACGAGTCTCTGCAGCAAGTGCTTTGTTGGTTGTGTAGCAGGTAATATAAAATGCCAGCCTGTAAGTGTTGTCAAGAAAAGGGATGAGTTCATGGTGCCGTTAATTCCCCAGGTGGGAAGTGTGTGCTGTGTATCCCAGCATATGGTATGTGACCAGCCAAAGAGCAAAGCCAGTTGGGAAGCTGTTGTGGGAAGGTACTCATTTAGGCATGACTCAGTGCCCTTCTGGTATGGAGCAGACGAAGGTGAAGTGACTGACCGATGCAGGAATAGACTTCAGTATGTCGCAATTTGTTTCCCAGCCACAGCTGAATCCCATCCAAATGTGCCTTACTGTCTCAGACAACCCCTAGCTTCCTCAAACCTAGTCATTTCTGGAGAGAGGGAGGAAGGCATAGAGTTGTGTCTTCCATCACATGCTTTTCTCAAAGGCTGCTTTTTTACTTCTGTGATTTCCTAGAGTTTTGTATAAGTCTTTTTCCATCACATAGATGAAAGGACCTTAATTTCATATCCATCTAAATTCAAAGTTTCCTGCTGTTAAGAGCCGCAGGCTTTAGTTCACAAGGCTTCCTCTTTTCCCCGTATATCCTGACAGCCTTTTCTTGGTGAGTGCTAAATCCACCTTGATGGATCCAGACTGCTGTGAGTGCTTCGGGGTGTGCCCTGAGCTCGATGGGCACAAGCGGGCTCTCACCCCGGACCTGTGCTGTGCGCGTAGCACGGTGCTGTGCTCAACGAATCGTGATGGGCATAGCCCTGGCTCCAGCACAGCCCTATTGCTTCTGAGTCAGACTGGCTCACATCCAAAGGATCGATCTTAAATGTGCTGTAAATGTCCTGTATTTGAATATCCTAGTCATGTACTGTACCAGTCTCCACTGGTATAAGATCTAAATCCTTTTTTCACTGAATTTCACTTCATGGTCCAACTATCCTCATTGACAACAAACCCATTTTTTTCAAGATTATTTGAGATATAAGGCATAACAAATAGTTTCTATTTTTAGGGATAGAATCATACTCAATCTTAAACAAAACTTGACCTTCCCAAATCCACATGCTGCAAGGTCTGAATTTGTAAAGATGCATCAAACCCACATTTTTGAGGAGTTTTGAGGTAACAGAGAGGATCCACACAGTCAAATTCAGGCATCCAAACACAATGAGGCTGGTCTGTTCCTGCTTCCTGTGCATCTAGGGAATGTTTTTTCCAGAGAGTGATTCAAAGCAGGGGCTCAGTTTGAGGGAATGATTTATGCAAAAACAAAGCATAGGTAATTGTTCCTTTTCCTTCAGAAGTTCAAAAGTGCTTTCCTTTAGCCCCTATTATTTTAGCATACATGAGAATCCACTAAATTTAAATGGTTGGAGAACCATGAGTATTAAAATCTCCACTCTGTAGGAGATAAATATTGGGCCTGAGTGAAAACTCAGGGTTTGAAGATGTTTAGTAAAGTAGGACAAATGCAGCTGGTTGTTACTGTTATGGTTACAAAGAATGGTGGAAGCTGGAAGTTCTGACTGTATCCTTATTTACTGGAAACGTGGATGAAATGTGTGATGGAAGTAGAGAGATTTGTGTGGTACAACAAAACCAGGGAAGCTGTCTTGTCTTTACATTTGCAGTTTCTACTTTGTCTTACACTGTCTTGTTCTCAAAACAGCCTGACAGAAATGAATAGGTAGTGGTACTGCATACAGGGATATAATTGACAGAGAATATAGTGAACCCAGCATTTGCTTTGAGTTTCCTAGTACTGGTATGGTAATGTATTTTACTTGTTTGCTTGTTTTCTTTAAGCGATAGAAACCACCTTCTAAAAGAAGCAGAGATATTACACAAAGCCAGGTTTAGTTACATTCTGCCAATTTTGGGAATTTGCAACGAGCCTGAATTTCTGGGGATAGTAACAGAATACATGACAAATGGGTCATTAAACCAGCTATTGCATGGGGTAAGTGTACTTACAGTCTTTAAATACGATACCTGGCAGCTTCAAGTAGATTGTAATTTCCATACTTCATTAGTATAGTAAACGATTTTATTTATAGTATTTCACCTTAAAAGACAGTCATTATCCCTAGTAGTTTTTGGTGCTCAGATAGACCTTCTGTATCTCAAAAAGACAACTAAACTCAGCTGATTTAAGTTTTGTTAAACTTTTTCCTTTAATGTTGTGACCTGTAACTAGCTTTATGCTACGTTATTACATACAGTCACTTTAAAAATGTCAGTTGTTCTCTAATTAGATTCTGAAATACTTAACGCTTGCTTCAGTCTGGGTTTCTGAAGTACTGCCAATACAAATATTGATTTTTTTATCAGGAATTTGAATATTTAAAAAAAATAAATTTAAGATTTTGATGTTAGTTTATAGATTGCTAAATATAGCCAAATATTGCTAACATAAATAGGTATGAATATTTCTAACAGATCTTACTCTCTGAATAAGTTCTCCTGTGCTGAACTCTCAGTTGCTGCCATTAGCTTGGCCTGAATATACAGTGTTGCTACTGCAAAGCTACTGCAGTTGAGTCTCAGCAGCACTGAAGTCTCTTCTCCACCTTTAATCAATACACGTCTCGTGCCTTAGAGAGCTCAACTGTGTGTTTTTCGTAAAGGCATTAGGCCAATATAACTTTAAAGATTTCAGTTGAGCTTTACTGCATTTTTCTTGCTGTATTATTTATAAAGGTAGTTTCAATACAGCTTTTTTGTTCCCCAGTGTCAGTTGAAGATATAACTGCCATTCTTTGTGTAGGACTGATAAATTGCGGGTTTCAAGTTTCGTGTAGAAGTTCATCTGTAATTCATATTTCCATGTGAATGAGTAATGTAGCAAATGTTCAACATCATATAGCAGTCATGAACTATTATGTGAATGCTAGCGAATGGAAACATAGCACTGCATAATTACTATTTTTTAATAATGTTTGTTTTAACAGCTAATGAGTCTTAATGCTGTTAAAATTTTTTAAGGAGTTTGTGTAATGTATGTTTTGAAAGATTACTGCATGCCCAAGTCACTTTCTTCTTCTTATAAAATAAGTCTTTGTGTGTGCTGTTAGATCAGAACAGAGGATATTCTGGTTTTGTGGTTTTATCTCGGCAGAAAGATATATATCCTGACATTCCCTGGTGCCTGAGATTCCGCATTCTTTACGAAATTGCTTTGGGAGTAAACTATTTGCACAACATGAATCCTCCATTGCTGCACCATGACTTGAAAACCCAGAACATTTTGCTGGATGATGAGTTTCATGTCAAGGTAGGGTTATTTAATTCTTATGTTCTTCAGCATCCAGAATGAGTGAAAGTGTTTTCATTACTGTAGAGGAGGAAGGGTGAGGTTGTGGCCATACAGAGATGATGTAACTGTATGGTGGACTTTTTCTTCGATCCTTGCAGGCAGAACTTTGGAGTTTTTCTTTTGAAAACTCTGTATTAATTGGTTGTGGATTTTATCTATCTGAAAAGACGAGAAAGATAGAATTTGGGCTGTTTCTGCTACAGCAGTAGCTGATACTCAATAGTGGTGACACTCTTGTTTGTCAGCCTTCCAAGGGTTGCTACTTCTGGCCCTTTCTGAGAAGAAAATAGAAAGTGTTCCTGCCCAAGATGCTCTGACAAGTTACTTCTGATTGGCAGAAGGTCAAATTCAAATGTTAATGCTCCATTTGATAATTACCATGCAGAATGGACGTATCTATTCTGTTGGTGTAGAATAAGAACACATAAAACATGACAGCAAAATCTTACCATGTCAGAAGGCAGCTTTTGTGAAGCTCCTTAGAACAAGCAAACATACATGCAGAAGTATCAGTAGTTTGAAGCTTTAATTTTGCCTTTTAAAATATCACTGCCATGATGTGAAAAAGAGACTAAAAGTACTTCTGACAAAATGTTTAGGTGCTTCCATAATTGCAAGAGTTGGGTTTGTTTCATGTTTTTTTAAAAGATCTTCTGTTTTTATAATTGATAGAATATGTTACTCAAGTAAATGGAAATAAGAGGTATTTTGCATTGAATTTATACTTGAAAAGTGAATGCTTGAGTTGTTACCTTAAGATGAATCTCTTTGTGAGTCCTTTGAGCAAAGATCCACTGCTGATTTCTTCTTTCTCCGTTGCACAGAAATTTTTCTTGGCAGAAAAGTGCCTCATGTGGCTTTGTCTCCGCTCACACCCTCAGCAGGTCATACTTCCTCCCACTCAACTGTGCTGGTATTGCCATCTCTTGAGCTTCCTGACAAACCTGATCAGGGAACTAGTCCAAGTCATTTTTTTATCCACTCTTTTTAATCCATAACAGCTTTGGTGTGGCCTGGTGCTCTGCCTGATCGCATCTGAACAGTTTCTTTGCTGGGGTAATTGAAGGGAAGAGGTTAACTCTTGCATACCTGCCCTGCCTCCTGTAAGGAGTATCCTTAGGGTTTTAAGTGAAGCAAGATTCTCTGAATTAGTACAGTTGACAGGACCATGTAACACAAGGTATCATGCATGCCAAACAGAAGAAATGTTGCGTGTGTATGAAAGTAACACCATTCACAGAGTGCTTCTGGCTGTCCCTGATCTACTGAATGAGCAAGAGTTAAGACCAGTTACAATGAGGAAGGCTTGATGAGAGTTGTAGAGAAGAAAGGTTATTTTTCATTGTGGATTTTGATGTATGGTCTTCAGAAAGCTTGTTTCTGTTACCTTTGTTGCCTTGCACAGGCTTGCACAGGCATCTTTGTTGAAAATACTTTTGCTATTACACAAATTCTGGACAAGTGCAGAGCTAGTAGCTGGCTGCTTATCTCTCTCCCATGTATGCCAGACACTGCAGCTCAGCCAGCAGGTGTATTCTGCAAAATGTTTGTCTCTCTAGCCATAACCTAATCTGACATCTGGCACCCTGGCTTGTGGATATCTGAGGATGTAAACTGAAGTCAGTTACTTCTTCTTGTAGATGCACTGTATCCTGTAGAAAGGAGCAAGGCCCCAGAGTACACAGTAAAGAAAATTTTCAGCAACTTTCTGCAGCACGGAATTTCAGAATATCAAATTTATTAATTCAAGATTAATACATCATAGATTTGGGAGTAAGGTGAAGTGCCCTAAAATTTTTTTAGGTGACGGGAACTGCCTCGGGATATTGGCAAGCTGAGTTATGTACAGCTATTATGATTTCTACTAAATTTGTTCTTTCTTCACAACTAGAGAGCTACAAGTAATCAATGATTTTTTTGTTTGCTTTTTTTAACACAAGGAAGTGATTTTCTTCATATGGCACAGCTATCTACAGCAGATTCCTCAGCCATAGTGTACATGAATCCTTCCTTAAGAGAATAGGATAGGGCAGTGCTATAGGGACAGCGTGAGTCATGACCTGGGAATGCTTTATGGACTGGAGTTGATGTTTCCTGTTGCTAGGAGAGCCACATACCTTTTGTATGTCAGGTTAAGAGCTTTGGGTGACCCCTTCTTCTGGGCATATTTCAAGAATTTCTAACAACTGTCAGCAGAAAAATCCAGTTTTTCTTCTCAGAACAACTGATTTGACCTTTCCAGATTGCAGATTTTGGCATGTCCAAATGGCGTGTCATATCCATGTCACAATCACGAAGTGAATCCTCTCTGCCAGAAGGAGGGACAATTATCTACATGCCACCTGAGGATTACAACCCCAGTCAGAAAACCCGGGCAAGTGTGAAACATGATATCTACAGGTAACTCCTGTTGTTCTCTAGTGGGGTTTGAAATCTGAACTCAGATTTGATTTACTGAACTTAGATTTTAACATATTCTCAGCAATTTTATTATTTTCAGTGATAATATCATAGTTGTATAGGCAAAATGAATTGGGAAATAAAGAATTGAGTGATAGCTGCACTTAATGACTCACTTCTTTTGTGCTGTGACAAGTGTAATGCTCCAAAATCAAGCTGAGACTACAGAAATAGGTAGGGGAGACTGGTTTCTGTAAATAAGCTTACATATACAGGCAGTGTAGGGAAAGAAGAATGCCATTCACACCATTAAGTCCATGCACATACTCTTGTAATATGTGTAATCAAGTAACATAATTTTCAGAATGTACTTGGGGGAAAGAAGGAAATGTATTTTTGGAAAGGAGGTAGATAAAAACAGGATAGTGGGGTTGGAGAAAGTAGTTATAGGAATCTCCTTAAGGAATGATTTACTTTCATGGAAGTTGTGGTAGTTTTGTCTTGGGCAGTCCTGAGTAAAAGTAATAGAATAGTAAATAGAGTGGTGGTGACCCATATAATAAAAGGAAATTGCTCTGAGGATATTGGAGTTACAGTTGGATGGTCTGAAATGGTTTAGAGAGCTCAGAGATTACTTGAAGGATTTTGGGAGGAATTGTCATGTGTAAAGGAAGATTGAGGAGGCATGAACTGGCCAATCACTGTGACAAAGTCCATCACTCTGGTGCAGTCTACCACCTTTGCCTTCACCGATCTCTGACATGGTTGTATCTTGGTGAGAGATGACTCAGTCTCAGAGGGTCCTACTGACTTCCAGGGAGACCACTATTTCCCTTTATAATCCCTTACCCTTAAGAAGTACATGAAGTTCCTTGACATTCCTGTCCAAAGAATACCGATGACGACAACATACCTGCTCTCCTTACCCTTTGATGTGAAGATGTGGATAGGGAAAACACTGAAAAGAAAAAAGAGTGTATTAAGAGGAAAGAAAGGGTGACTGGCAGCTTAATGAATGGGTGGAGATAAAGAAGACAAATGTTTGTTAGAAAAAAAATAATATTTTCAGAGGAATAACAACCAAATGGGAGAAAATAAGAGAACACATCAGTAGAAGGGTGTAGAAAGCAGATAAATCAGGAAGGAAAGAGATTATGTGAGAAGAAAGAAGAGAAACTGAGACAACATTGGAAAGAGAGATGTTCTAGGCAGGAAGACGTGAAGGTGCAGAGACAGTGAAGGACCACCAGAAAGACCACACAGGAGGATCTGTGCTCACAATCAGAAGGGGATGCTACAAAGCAGAAATAAGGAAAACAGGAATAGTGTAAAGGGGAATGCTGCAGTGTTGTAGAACTGAGAAAATAATCTTTAACTGTCGAGAGATTCCAAACTGAATGAAAGACATTATTAAATATTTGGATATTTTCTGGCTGTCTAATTAATTGATCACAGCTGAGTGTTGTTGAGATATTGAAGCTAATTTGTGAGGAAGGATCTTTCTTAAAGAAACAAATCATTTAAACAACAGTTGAACAGCATTAACTTCTACAAAAGGGATGATTTGCTTTACCAAAAAATCAGCCTGCATGTATTTATCAGGAATACATCAAAAGCAGAGTTTCTAACAAGGAGAACTGCTTTTATTAAAAGCTACATGAATAAATTTTATTATTGAAGAATGTTGAAATGTAAACAGAATAAATAGTTAGGAAAACTCAATTTATATGATTTGATTTTAAGCACCAGTTATTTGTTTCTTACTTCATTTCTTTGAATTCTTTCTTGGTAGCTGTCAGATGGTACAGTTCTCTAAGGCAGTTAAATGTAACCTGTATGCAAAATTTGGTACTTCTTAGTGATGCAGGAAGGAAGCTCAGTACATTCATACCAAGGGTGAGGAGCAAGCCTTAACAGCAACTGATCATGGTGGTTATTTCCTGGAATGACTCTGTCACAATGCATATAAAGACTTGGACTGAAAGCATGGAAATACTCACTTGTCAGCGCCTTGCATGTATTCTGAAGTTATGGAAGCACTGAAGCTTTAGCCTGGATTGCCTTTTCTAAATACGAGTAGTGGAAGCGGATACTTGAATGCAGTGGTGGGATTAATATTAGGACCTTTTGGGATAAATAATGGAATAGAGCTTCATTCAGATATGGTAGAGTATGTGAGGAAAAATTGGAGAGAAGGACTGAGTATTCAATGCTGCTTTTAAATGAAATCGTCTAACCTTATTTAAATTACAAAGTTACCTTTTAGTATATCCTGATGGCTGAAGAGAGTTAACTAGTTTACTAAAGATGGGGCAAGTTTGTACTCACTGAACCACTTGCCATTCATGTTGGTGTGAACAGAAAAGAAGGTTGCTGGTTTGAGTAAGCACATGTGTGTTCAATCTCCTGGCGTTAGTTCAGAGTAGTCTTCCCAAGAGTCTCTTCTGGAAAGTGAATGCGGTGTGTAAGTGACATCTCTCCCTATGGAGAAGATTGCATATGTTGAAAGCATATATGGCAGGGGGGAGGAAGCTGGAGTGGGCATCCCAAGTGCAAGTTTATATCTTACCTGTCTCTGTGGCACTGTGTTGGGATAGAGCTGTGGGTCAAAGCCGTCCTCCCTGCTAATTCCCAGGTTCCCTTGGGAATGTCAGGGAGTGTCAGTCCATACTGGGAAGGTGCCAGAGCATTCCAGTTAGGACAGAGCAGTTGGCTCTCTGGGACTCACTTTAATTTGTGTGCTGAAGTTGAAACTCCATGTACATAATTCACAACGTATTAGCAGAGCCAAGTTGATACAGATTTGGAATAGGAGTTTATATGCCGTGGATCTTTTCTGTACTTAATAATATTAACTAGTTCTAGCTGAAGTCACCCTCTAGTTTTCATACATTCATGTCATCATTTTAGTTAGCTATAGTCAGTCTCATGTGTGCTTGCAGGACCATTTTACCAAAATGTTTTAAATAACATGTAAAGCTGAGCATATTGTGTTACTAAGTGTTGGTAGTCTACAATAACACCTTCTGTACTTTTTATACTGTAAACAGTTATGCAGTTATCATGTGGGAAGTGATGTCAAGGAAACAGCCATTTGAAGGTAAGGCTGTGTCTTCTGTTAATTTATTTTTCCTGCTTTACCTAGAGGCTAAACCTGAAACCTGGGGACTTCATTTTAGGGGTTACTTTCTAATAATTCAACTTGCAACCTTGTTGAAGAACACTTTGAAATACTTTTCAAATTAGACTCTTTTTTCAGTATCTTCTTTTAATTACAGTGTTGTTTCATAAATTAAGAATACCTTTTCATTAATTAAAAAAGAAACATAGAGTTATTTTGATGAGCTATAAATTCTATGTCTACAAACAGAATTACTCCTCCTATATAGTAAGCTCTTTATATTGCATATATTTCTAATGACTTCACAATGTCTGTTTTGACAGAAGTTATAAACCCCTTGCAGATAATGTACAGCGTGTCACAAGGCCAGCGACTAGACTTGAGTGAAGGAAGTCTGTCGATGGACATTCCTCATCGAGGGCTTATCATAAGATTGATGGAAAGTGGATGGGCACAAAACCCAGATGAAAGACCATCGTTCTTAAGTGAGTTTACCTTGCATAATGAGATTTTTAAACTGCCAGATTTCTGTTGAATGTGGTACTTACAGAGCAAGGTTATAGTCACGAAAGGGAAGTGTTAAAGATGCCAGGAGATATATGTGCTCAGTCTTGTTGGTTAATGCAAGATGCTTGGCTGCTTCCTTCATGTCTGTAAACAAACTTTTATGAACGGAATTATGTGTGTGCCATAAAACCAGGTTGGTTGTTGGGAGTCTTTTGCATTTACCATCTCCTAATTTACCTGTAAAAAAGCAGCATGCTTTGTTTAACTACTTGTGTTTGGAGTTTTTTTGTTTATTGTTGAAGATAATTTGGGGTTTTTAAGGGGGGGTGGGAGAAGTGAAGTATGAAATGAGTGAAGTATCAAATGAGTACTATGGGATTTATGAGCACACAACCAACACCAGTGAACCACTGCACATCAGATAAGTTGTAGTGACTTCAACTTGTATTTGCATCTCAGTGTAAATCTTTCACTGACACTTTATCTTTTATTGATCCATCTCCTTTATGAAGCAAGAACTGGATTTTATTTTTCCAAGCAAGGGAATGTATCTAAATACAATTTTGATTTTCTAAAATCAAAAAGAATAGACACTTCATGTTATTTCCATATGCATTCGTGTTTTCCTATTCGTGTTTTCCTAATTAACAAAAAAAAATAGCAATTTAGGAATATGTTCACACTGAAGGAAAAATTATCTGGGATATGTTCTACAGTGTGAGTTAACTTGGATTTTCTTCTTAGTCCCATGTCTGTAGTAAGATGGTCTTTGAAAAAAAAATGCAATGCTTTTGCCTCTACTTTACTATCATTAAAAGAAAGAAGAAGTTGAAAAACTGTTGCAAAATTAAGGGAAGTAAAGCTCACTGATGGGGAACTTAAGCAATTACCATAGCACAGGGACACTGACACAGACACACAAACACAAAAACACCCGAACCCCCTTTTTGTTAAATAAGCTTTAAATAGAAAAGCTCAGCTAACCTGTCTGTTCCTCTTACAAAGGAAGGATAAAGACTGCTTATCACCATCTTTCTGCATGTACTTGGAGTGTGTGCCTACAATTTAATTACAGTCAACAAAAATTGACAATGCTAGTATTTCAGTGTGGAAAATGGCCTGCCAAACCTGTAAAACTCCCAGTGTTGAATGTATGTCTTGAAGATGCTAGTGTAAAAAAAAAAGTTCATGTGGAAGAATAGTGGTAAAATTATAATAAAAAAATAAAAATATATTAATAAGGATGCCATGTGATGAGTTGCTAGTATGGTAAATTAGTTTTGCTGAATCGGTGGAGTTCACAGAAGAGCAATACAATAGTGATATGCTGTCATCCTTTCCTGTTGTATTTGAGCACAGTTTCAAAGACATTTTTATAATATAATCATCTCAAAATGTGAAATATCTAGTATTATAAACTTCTAATCACTGGAAAACAAGGGAGCATAGTGCAGGTGGTTGTTGGCTTATTGGACAGTCGTGTGTCTCTCTGTGTGAGCGATGATTTTAATTTCTCTGACCTGCTGCGTTTGGTGAGAGTGAGGCCAGTGTCATTTGGTTTCACTGGCTGTGACAGGTCAGTGCCTTGACTATCCCATCTTCTCTGGCCCTTCCTCACGCCTTAAGCGTGTATTATGGACATGGCTGTGTTGGGGGTGTGTTTATTTATTTTTCTGGTATAAATTTTTGACACTTCCTGTGGAGTCGGAAGACAGCAACCCACTCTGAGGTCGTATGGTATTTGGTCCCATTCAGCTAATCAGGCTTGATGGGTCTACCTTAAAACACAGCAAACTCACCAATCTCTCCATTCCACGAATGTGAGACTTGCAGTTCAGCCCAGCCCTGGATCTCTTTTGATACACAGAGATCAGGTGGTGGGATCAGATCAGGGTTTCTTTTGGTGGTGTGAACTCTTCTAACAGAAGCAAGCAGCTTCTGTTTTAGCAGCATAAGTGGTTTGATAGGTGTCAATAGACAAATTATTTTTGTAAATGTAAGAAAGACACTTTAGTAAAATGACACCTTGATTTCCACTTCAAACCATTCACCAAGTACTCTTCCCTTGTGTAGAATGTTTAATAGACCTGGAGCCAGTCCTGCGAACATTTGATGAAATAGCTATGCTGGAAGCAGTAATTCTCTTAAGGAGATCAAAGGTAGGTATCTTTTGTTACAGTCATGAGTTGGTCAAATAAGTTGGTAACTTCCACTTGCTAAAAGTGTAATCTCCTTTATCATTTCTCCTCAGTCTGCTTTGTCTAATCTTGTATCTGGTTGAAACATGCATTTGTACAGGGCTGTCATCTTGTCTTACAGCAGAAATTTAATACAGGTAAATATTTCTCTTCCAGTCACTATATGAATCACAATGTATTTACAAGAGTGGAAAGAAAGCAAATGTGGAACAGATATCTCTAAATATACCTCTGAATCCCGAGCAGGTAAATACTTTACATGTTGCAATTGGTATTTGTCATCCTGAGAGCTTAAAGGAAGGTTAACTTGGTAAGGGAAGTTGTTCTGCACTTTACTTTCCTGGGCAGTCAGGAAAGGCATAAAATGCATTACTTGAGCCAGGGTGTAACAAATGCAAAGCCATAGATGTGAAGATAGTAAAGGGTGGGTATGCAGAAATTAGAAGGGCATCTAAGTATGGTAAAGCTCTAAATATGGCATGAAGCTGTGCCAGGGGAGGTTTAGATTAAATATTAGGAAAAGGTTCTTCACCTAGAGGTGATCAGGCACTGGAACAGGGTGCCCAGGGAAGTGGCCACAGCACCAAGCCCAGCAGAGTTTAAGAAGTGTTTAGACAATGCTCTCAGGCAAATGGTGTGACTCTTGGGGTGGTCCTGTGCAGGGCCAGCAGTTGGACTTGATCATCCTTGTGGGTCTCTTCCCACTCCGCATATGCTGTGAGTCTGTGATCCCCTCAAGGAGGAACGCAGCACACAGTGCCTGCCAGTAGTAAGAGATTGTTTACTGCTCCCTTAAACCTCTATGGAGCTTGCTTATATAGGGTGATATAGATTTGTGTTTATATTTTGATTCTTAGTGCTGCTCCTTTTGGTTCTTACTTGTATACAAAATTGCTGTCATCTTTAGAAAAACACAAGTATTGTGATTACATAATTTCTTCTGATTTACCATATTTTAATTGTACTGTCTATTGAGCATTTAAAGAGCAGGTAAAACACAGTGATGGGAAGGTTCTCTGTAAAAAATTGCAACTTCATATTTGTTTAACATGCCTGTTCAATATACAACTGGATTTCTTTCAGCCAGCATATTCTAGCTCCATACAATGTGATGCACTTCCCCTTCGGAGCATCTCTCCAGATACATCAAAACTCAAGTCTATTCCCCAGTGTAATATCCTCTCGTCAGGTGAGATACTCTTGACTTTGTGTAAATTTAAGTTGCCAGTGCAGCTTTACATTCCCACTGTGACATTGCATTTGTGTAGTAGAAAGTTGGGTCTCTCTATGTCAGAAAAAAAGTCTTTTGTAAACTTTGTGCTCTGCGTAAAAAACTAGCGTTTTTAAGCTCTGATTTTCTGTTCCTGTCATGTGAGAAATCTCTACGGCTCACAGGTTCAGTTTTCCTGCTCAGAGATGCGAGTGCAGAGGTAACATTTAATTGTCCCTTCAGACTCTTGGCAGTTTAGTTAACTGCTTTTTTTTTTTTAACTTATGAACTATTTCTGAATATAAAAAGGCTACACATTTTAAGGCATTCTAGAAGCTGAGTAAACTCAAAAGTTTCCAGTACAGCCCAACCTCTAGATAATTTTGAATTCAATAAATAAAAACGGCTTTAATAGATTGCTTTGCAAAAGTATCTGCACAGGCCTTTTGTAGCTGTCCCCTTTTATGAATAAAAGTTGTCAAAATTCCCTGAGAAAACTCAATTTTGAGGTTTTGCTGACGTCAGAAGCCAGAAAAATGCAATGGGACGCAGGTGGAATAGAAATACACTGTGAAACTAAAACTGCATTTAAGTTTCTTCCCTTGATGGAATGCAAGCATATTTCAAAGAAATGGAGTGTCCTCTGGCATTGCAGGGACCAGGAGTATGAAAGCAGACAGGACTATTGACTTCACTGCTATAAAACAAGGACATCAAAAAGTATTCTGAGGTACTGCAAAACCAGACATACTCTGGTAGAGGTAGGAGAGCACAGGCAGTGTTTTTTTCAGCTCCTGTTTGAACACATACACAGTTTTGAACTTCTGCTCTGGGTACTAGAAAGATACAAATACAGGAGGCATTTGGGAAAATGAATTATGGCAGGCTTAAGGACTTCAGTTATTGGAGAAAATGGCAGAAAGCAAGTGCAGGGTGCTTTGGCTGTACCTCAACTAGAGCATTTATCTGTACAGCATAAAAAACTCAGAGATGAAGAATAACTCGTATCTACCTAGCTTAATAAGTATGTTGTGATGAATTTTAGAACATGGAGTATTAGTTTGAACATGAGCATGGACTGTAAGTGTAATCACATAAGATAGTGATAAATACCAGCCTTTCTTGCTTCTGGTTCCTGTTATAAATTGTTGTGTCTGCCTGTGGAGGGCATCAATGAAAATTTGTTGGTGCAATTAATCTGACTGATCAGCTGGTGGTCGTTTTATAGAGTCATTGTTTAGACTTTATTGTGTTTACGTATAGATACTGTAAAGCTTGTGAAAATAGTGCCTACAAAACCCTGCTGCAGAAGCATTTGTTATCACTTTGCCAATGGCTGCATGTAGTGTTGTGGTGGGAAGCAAGACTGATATTCTTCTTGCTTTTCAAACTCAGATGCAGTTGTTTCAGGTGAAAATTCTATTCCAGGTAGCTGTTAGCAAGAGAGGAGTTTGGCATGGCACCAAGGCAGAAGTTAATGACTATAGATTCTAGCTGAGTTGTTTTTTCCATCAGTACAATCAGAATACTTTTCCAGAAAATTGCTTCTTCAGAGTTAAGACTTTTCTTCTAGCCTTTAGCCTTTCTTTTCATATTTCCTTTTTTTTCCCTTCCCTAGTGAGCTTTTCTTTGTTATGTTTTGAAACAGCTCTTTTCCCTCTCCCCACTTCATTTCTGATACAGGGAGTAATCCTTTAATATACTTTGTTTTGCTAGATGAACAGGATGCACTCTTTTGAAATCCCTTTGTAGAATAAACTTCTTTATTCTCCTGGTATCCTAATTAGTCCTCCTGGTGCATGTTCTAACTTAAGTCATTGAACTAAGGCTACTTAATATTATGAAAGGCATGAAAAATGTTTTTTTGTCTACAAAATCCCCTTTACTTAGTATAACTTAGAATTTTATTTTTACTTTCTCACAAGGTCCTTCATTACAGAATAATCTACTTAGGGGTTGTTTTTATTCCTCATCTCACTTCCAATCATTAGCCACACCCAGCTTGAAACAGAAAGTCTAAATCTCATATTTTTCCTTCTGAATTTCCACTTCTGTTACTCAGGTCTTCGAGGTCACTGAGGTTCTTTTTGAGTCAACCTGTTTTTTTCTGAATAACATCTGAATAACTCTCATTAGCTTTTTTTTTTGAGGGAGCCTGGAGAACAGGAGGCTCAGAGGAGACCTTGTTGCTCTCTGCAACTACGTGAGAGGAGATTGTGGCCAGGTGGGGGCCTCTTACCTGACAAGCAATAGGAGCAAGTAATAGGATGAGAGGAAATGGCCTTGAGTTGTGCCAGGGGAGGATCAGATTGGATATTAGGAAAAATTTCTTCATGGAAAGAGTTGTCAAGCATTGGAACAGGCTGCCTGGGGAAGTGGTTGAGTCACCAGCCCTGGAGGTATTTAAAAGATGTGTAGATGTGGCACTTCAGGACATGGTGTAGTGGTGGACTTGGCAGTGCTGGACTCAATGATCTCAAGGGTCTTTCCAACTGAAATGATTGGTGATTTTATGATTGTATTTTTATGCTCTGGTCACTGGTCAAGGTCATCTTCTCATACCAGTACAACCCCAGCAGTTTTGTCTTTATGTTATTAAATTAAATATGTGTGCCTAAAAAAATGTATAACAATCTATCCCAGCACAGCTACTTGAAATACTTTTCTGAAATGATCTTTCACTCATAGTGATTGTCTCCTAATCCCTTTTTTTCATGCAGTAGATAATACCTGCTGCTTCACACTCTACATAGCTCTGCCAAACTTTCTCTCTTGTTCATGAAATAAAATACTATGACTTCTAGTCCACCATTTTTTAAATGCTGAGAATGGAGTTTCTTCCGCATTTTCCCATTCCTGCTCTGTGTACTTTCATATTCTTCTGCAGGTCAACAAAGAGCTGGGAACACACCTTCAGATTTCCCCCTTGGACAGGTAATCTCGAGTTGTCCATGGGGCTACCTCATTGTGTCTTTAGATGCTCATCTGAATTCTTGCATCTGTGGTTCTTAGTTAACATCTTAGTTATCATGTCTTTATCAAGTGACACTGTGAAAGTCTAATCAAAGCTATTTACAGAGTTAGGCACGTGTCCTGTAGTTCATTTCTCATCAGCTGTTTGTTATCTCTTCCTTGAGTCATTCCTACTGCTGCTTTCATAACTGTCATCCTTTCGTACTAAAAAAAATCCTAAAACTAGAAACCATTAAACTTCCCACCTGATAGAAATTTTCACTCTGCAAAAGTTTACATGAAGGTTTCCTGAAGTCATATCCTGTTTTGATGGACTACAAAAAGCTTCCATTGGCTTCCCACTGAATGTTAAATTCTCCCAATGCTCTTCATGTCCTTTTCCCCCACCTGAATCTTTATTTTAATATTTTCAACTTCGTTACACTGCAAACTTCATCAAAATAAATTTATCTGCTTTCCTGCTGACTTCTAGTTACCACTCCAAACACTCAAAGGATTTATCTTGTTCTTCTAGTCCCTATAAAAATTTTCTGTCAAACAGAGCTTTTTCATTAAAGTTCACATCTACCAGATTTATACCCCCAATATTTCTTTAAAATAAAGCAGGACCCCAAACCCATAGTCAGGCCCTGGTAAAATATAAGGGACATAAATGTACTCAGAATTTGAGTATAAAGACTAATTTGTTGTATATCATGTGAAAGTAGTTGGTTTATGACGTATTTAGTGGAATTGCTCTAAATAGTCTCAGATGGCTGTATTTTATTTGAACATAGAAGTAATACAGCTTGTTCTTCTTCTTTTCCTCCTTTTTTTTTCCTAAGACGGAAATTCTGGGTGTCTACACTCTCTTAGCAGCCAGAGCATGGATGGAAACCTCTCTGTAACTCAGAGTGCCAGACTCCTTGTGCATCCATACACTACTGTTCTCTCATCTGACAAGAGTATTTCAGATGCCTCCAGTTCTTCATCCTGTGTGCTGCAGTCATCACCGATTCCTTCAGGTACAGCAAACACTATTTGATTCCAAGACCCACAATAAGTGTTCTAACATGGAATATATGTCTGTGTGAAATGGAAACTGAAACTGTTGTCCACCTGCAAAGTGAGAATGAAACATCTGCAAATTAAGAATGTGAAATTAAGTATTTCTGTCCTTGTAGACTTATATTACAAAGTAAGCAAAACCAGTGTAAAATGTGACCAAGTACAGGTACCTGTAGCTACTAGCTTTTTTTCTCTCCTCTTAATCAAATTCCTGCTGCCATGGGTCTTCTTTATCCCATTCCCTTTGCTCATATTATTTCTCCTATATCCTACTGCTGTAGCAGTGCTACAGTCCAGCAGAACAGGAGAAAGACTTAGCTCGAACTTAGTCACCTTGTTGCCTGTCACTTCTCACTTTTTAGGCTTTCCAGTCTTCCATTAGTGGTGGGGCAGGGAGAAGCAGCAACTCTGTCAGCATCTCACCTGTAATGATCCTTTGTGTTAGTTGAGAGCCCACTACATTATATTCTATGCATCAAATAACTGTGAAAAGTTAACACAAAAGTTACCAAAAAGAAACTTTATGAGTTATTCAGAAATATTTATTTTGAGGGGCCACACAGTAACATGCAACTTTATAAAAGATTTACTGCATCATCCCTCTTCTGGAAATATTAAGAATCAACACTTTTTCACTGTGTGAAACCTCATCTTGAGAAAAATACCAGGAAACTACAGGGATGTTTTCAGTCATCTTCAATAAAAATCCCCCTGGAAAGTGAATTCACCACCTGTCTCTTTTTAGTACCAGGTCGGGTTGAACACTGGAACAGGTTGCCCATGGAGGCTGCAGAAGTACCATCACTTGGAGATGCTCAAAATTCAGCTGGACAAGGCCCTGAGCAACCTTGATTTATCCTTGAAGTTGGCCCAGCTTTGAGCAGGCCATTACACCAGATGTCCTCCTTGAGGGTCCCTTCCAACCTAAATTATTCTGTGATACCGATAGAACAAATACTCTAACCACCAAATTTGTCAAATTGGAACATTTTAACAGCTTTTTCTCAGCTTGTTCTGTGTTCTGTGGCAGTATTTACTGACAGACAGTTACAATCCCTTCCTTTTTTCTAATCCTTTCCAATCTCAGATTTTGTATTGGAAACCATACAACAGAATGTAGCTCATCAGTGGATCCAAAGTAAAAGAGAAGAAATCATTGATCAGATGACTGAAGCATGTTTGAATCAATCACTGGATGCTCTTCTATCAAGATTTTTACTCATGAAGGAAGATTATGAACTTATAAGCACCAAACCTACAAGGACATCAAAAGTACGACAACTGCTTGATACTTCAGACAGCCAAGGAGAAGAATTTGCCAGAATTATAGTACAAAAGCTGAAAGATAACAAACAGCTAGGACTTCAACCTTACCCAGACATTGTATCTAATTCTAGAAGACTGCATCTTTAAATTTATTCTTTCTTTATGAAACCATGTGAATATTTCTTAAAACATGGTTCTTGTTTCTATATACTATTTTATGTATGTGCAGCTTTGTCTTTATTGTGCCTTTGTAGAGACTCAGAAATGACCCTGAGTTCATCTAGCCTGCATGTGGTGAGTGGCCAATTAATACGTTGGAGTGCAATCATAAAGCCAAAGCACTTGACCGTTGTTGACTAATTTTGTGAAACTATTTTGTTTATACATGACAAAGAAAAATATTAAAAGTTCACCATTTTACATATTTACTGTTTATACACATCCTTTCCTTTCACCTCACAGGATTGAGACAACTCAATATAACATGTTTGTTTTTCTCCTTCCATCTGCTCTTTCCCACAGAGGAGGGAAAAAAATTCTAGGTGCTCTATTCCAGGGTTACTCTGCTGTGTGTATAATAAACTTTCTTCCTTAAGCCATGCTCGTGTACATACAGGAGAGGAGTGGTAGGTGGGAGGAAGTTTACATTGAGTTTTTACTGGATTTCAGGATTTTTTATTGTTTTGGTTTGGGTTTTTTTTCCCATTTTGTTGCCAGAGCAAGTGCCTCAGACCACTGCATATGAAGAATGTTAGTCCAAAGAGGAGCCCAAGGCCAAGGAGGACACTGTGCTTGTCATCTTGGTTCTACTCAGAAGTGATACAGTAGAAAGGCTGCAGCTATAGCATTTTACATTGTGTGGTTACAACCACTTCAGCTATTTTTGAAATCATAGTAGGATGAGATCCAGAAAGAACTTACATGAGGGCATCCTCAGTTCATCCTCTTTAACATTTCCTTGGTCATCTGCCTTGCCTTTGTCATCTGCCATCCTACCACCACTTACCTTTGTCACCTGTTGTAAATACTTCTCATGTCATATTGCTGGATCAAACTTCTAACTCAATTTTATTTTTGGTATTGACATAATGAGCAGTAGTTGGGTCTGTACAAAGATCAATCATGCCCTGCCTTGCCATGCTGGAAGTAGTGTGCAGGGGTCTCTTGTGCTATGACCTGCCTTGACCTTCTCCAGATAACCTCTCTGCTGTCCTTTTTTGTCTGAAGGATGGTGCTAACGTGTTGAGGCACAAATGGGGCCACCTGAGAGGAAAAGGTATGTGGTATTTTTTTCAGTTCATTTCACAAGACCTTAGTGACTTTATCTAGGTGACTTCAAAACTAGTTAAAAAATTACTGGTCTTAATTTGTCAGAACACAGCACAGGGAGATTATTTTTGCAGGCACTAATAAATAATTACAATTTCTGCTTAGACTGTCTAAAATATGGGAAAATCCAAACTCCACATACAAGAATGGTGAAATCTACCTAAATTACCATATAAAAAGGAGCAGATAAATGAAAAATCCAAAGTGATCACTGTTTCAAAACCTATGGAGATGTGAGATCTGCCCCATTTCAATGATTAAAGTTTCAGTGTGGCCATTACTAGTTGCAACAGCTTACCTTTTTAAATATCTTTATGATTTTGTGAACTGAATCACAAGAATACAATGTATCGTTTATTGGCTAGGAGGGGTTTAAAATTGTTTTTAATAAAGTTTTTGACATAAACTGGGCACTTGCCTTTTATCTTGCTTCTCTCTGGAGGCTGTAAAATTCAAGTTAGATGGCTGAAATCAGGACTATGGTGCAATGAATGGCTGTGCTTTTTCTAGAGCAGACTTAATGATGTTGAGGAAGGAAAACTCTGAGGAAAGGTGCCAGCCATGCCAGCGGGAGTTTGGTGCCAGAACCGTTGTGTTTCACTGCACGTCACATTTTAAGCCACATCTGTTGATTATTACTGGTGCTTCAAAAAAGATTTGTGTCACACAAGGTAGCAAAGTAGTATTTCTTCAGTCTGTGTCCAATATGCGTCACGTATTACAAACTTTCCTGAGGACCCACTGTAAGACACCTGTGTGAGGGAAAAAGCATCCTGCTGCTTTCAGAGTCTCCCTGCTGACTCTTGCCTGTCAGTACAGAACTAGCTTGGAGTCCCTTAATTACAATGATAAATGTGGCCTATGGAGCCACGTTCACGAGTGGTGCTGTCACACTGCTGCAGTCACTGTGGGCTGCTCCTCTTCATGTGCCATCACCCAGAGGTGGCACAGCTGCAGGAAAAGTAATTTTCTAGCCCCAGCCCTGAATACGCCCACACCTGTAAGGCTATGAGCATTCTAGCCAAAGCCCAGCCCTCCAAGGAAACACTGGGGCCACTCACTAGAAAACTCTGGCCTAATCTCCTTCTTTCCTTGGACCCTGAGCCTGCCTCTGTGATGGAGTACATAGAATAGTTCAGGTTAGAAGGGACCTCTAAGGGTCAGCTAGTCTAGCCCTTCTGCCATGCTCAGGGACATCTTCAACTAGATCAGGTTGCTCAGAGCACTGTTCAGTATGACCTTGAACGTTCTGGGGGCATCAGACACCACCACTCTGGGCAACATCAACCCACCCTCTCCAAGGTGTTAGGCACACGCAGATTTCCTTGAGTGAAAGGGGGCAGGGGGCAGCCACAGTTGGGGCTTGAGGGATACAGACAAGGGCATAAGGAGAATGATTTGGGGTAGGCATGAGGAAAGAGAGGTGGAGGTTGTGTGCTTGGCCACGCAGAGTGAAGGGTGTGTGGAGGTGACAGACATGAAAGTCAATATGAGCTTGTTTTACAGTTGTTTTAACAGTATTTTGTACATGCCTCACTTCTTCATCGCAATTCCTGACGTATTTTTCTGCTTTTTCACTCCAAGGGGAAATGCTGCTGCTGTTTCAGACTGACAGTAAAAGCTTTTCTCTGAGTCATAACAGCTCACTGAAAGCCTTTCAAAATGTGCATGTAGAAATGTCTTTTTACGTGTACACAGGAGAAAATAGAAACATAGGACTACACATACTATTTTGCGTTTGCTGGCATTAGATTTTGTATGGTATTTTAGCACCTAGTCACTTAGTAGTGGCTACTCCTCACTTAGTAGTTCTGCTCCAATACCTGAAGTTAACATGGTTGGAAAAAGTTTGTTGGTCTGTGAGCCATGTTCTGTCCTGCATCAACTTCATGGCAAAGTAAAGTTCTGATTTTACCAAGGTGACACAAATGGTGGCCTTCGTTTGTCATTCAGAGTCTTGCAGCTAATGGTAGAGGGTGTTTGGCAGTGTGTTTTCAATCAGGGCTCAGCGTAAGTGCATCTGTTGTAGGTGAGGACTGCAGGGGCCTGTGCTGGCTGAGGCACAGAGGGCAGAGTTAAGGAACAGGAGGAAGCAGAGGACTTGGCAGGGGTCACACTGAGCTGTTTGCTGCAGCTGAGCAATGGTATGGATGAAGAGGGCTCTGGAAATAATTGAAGTAGTTTTGTTCCCTGTGCAGAGTATGAAAAGCCTTCCTGAGCAGTAATGGAAGTGTGGGCAAGAAACCAGAAAATGCCAGAGTTTTATTCAGGCAAGCATGCCTTACTCTGCTGTTCCATAAGGAAATACCTGTTTTTATGTAACTAAGGCACTCAGAAGAATTACTGTGACCAGTAAGTTGGTACAGGAGAAGCCTCATTGCAAACATTCTTGCCAAATCCTGAAATACTGTAAAAATCAGTAAGAAAAAGTTGTTACAAAGGCAGTCACATTCTCTTCTTTATATTATCCATCCTGATTACTTAAAATGCAAGATTACGGTTAATCTTCCTTGGCAAAGGAACTAGATTTTGTGTTTACGGAATAAATGTTCAAGCAAAATCCTTTTCATGCACAGTGCATGCTTTGTGATTGCTCAGTGTTGATTTATGTGCTGTTCCTCTAAATCTATGGCAAATGTCCAGTAGCGTGTAACCGTGAGGGTCAGACCAATAGAAATATAGGAGGCATTAATGAAGAAAAGACTGTTTCATGTTCCAACATGCAGCTTCTACAGACTTGAAACAAAGGGCTGAGGCTGGCTCAGGAGAGGGATATATGGACAATATGAAGGTGGTCTGATAGCAGAGTCTCTCAGTATAACGCAGACTCGGAAAACCAGTTTGGTGCCCCAAATCAGAAACAGGACAAACTCAAGTTCAAATTTCAGAGTGAAAGTAACTATGCATTTGTTGCTGCTGCGTGTTTCTCTGCGATGGTATTGCACGCAGCAACAGCAAGGCAGTGGCAGTAAAGGAGGCGAGAAGGCTCTCTTGCATGGAGACTGCAGCAGCTCTTTATTCCATGCTAACTCCCCAAGGCCTAGGACCAGCACACGTGCCAGCCCCGATAAGCAGAGAGCTGGCACATGGCATGGAGCCCAGAGAGAGAGAAGCTGGTGGCTGGCTGAACCCCAAGGCAGAGAGATCGATTCATGTGATTCAGAATCCCTTATCCCGGGCAGAGGGGGCGTGGAGAGACCACATGGCAGGGCACAGGGGCGGTACAAGGGCGGTGTTAGGATAACAGGGGAACCTGAGGGAGTGGTTTGCACTAGAGATGGGGGAAGGGAAAGCCACATGGAAAGGGCAGGCGGGGATGTGGACTAGGGGTACACCAGATCTCCCCGTTTCTTATTAAATTAAAAAGGGAAGGGTTTTCCCCTAAGGACCCCTTACAGTTATACAACAGAAATATGGTACAACAATGCAAAACGATGAAGTTGCTGGTTGGTGTTGACGTTGGAGGCTGGCTGAGCTTTCACACCGCAGCTGCTTTGTAGATTCTTTGCTGGGGTTGTTAAGATGGCACGTTTCTGGTAGCTGCTCACTGTACTTCTGGTCTCAGAGCGCGGTGGACTGGAGAGAGGGACGCGGCGGGGCCGTGTCTCCACGCCTGCGCTGTGCGGAGTGTGCAGAGGCACGGCTCCGCGCTGGTCCCCCCGGGGCAGGTCTTGTGTTGTCCCGGGGCCGACCCGGCCCCGCGCGTCCGAAG
>VXAZ01004023.1:154321-207196 GCA_013399875.1 Gymnorhina tibicen
GCAGAGGGAATGCAGGGGTTCCCGAGGGAAGGGGGAGGGGCCGCCGCGGTTACACCAAGCGACGCGGGGGAGGGGTTTTGCCGGGCGCGGGAAAAACGAAAGGGAAGAAGAAGCACTATGGCGGGGCCATGTGCCGCCGCCATCTTGCTGAAACTGGGTACCGATACAGCAAGGTATTGGGGGGTCGGGAAGTGGGTGAGGGGAGCTCCCGAACCGGGGTGATCAGTCCCAGCTCGGTGCAGGGACAGGGGAGACTCAGAATGGGCAGAGGGACGGCCGAACCTCTGCGCTTCTGATCTCTCCTGAGGATAAGGGGGATAAGGGAGACAGGGAAGGGGAAGAGACAGGGGGGTTGCAATTCCACGAAATGGCTGCTGCCATGTGGTCGGGGTAACAAAGAAACAGAACTGGGGAAGGGAAAGAGGCGATGGAGGTGGTTACTAGCGTCCAGATAACTAAGTGAAACAAAACAAAGGTTAATTCTTTTTATCCCTCGCATGCAGGGAGTACCCCACACGCGGCTGATGTTAAAGAAAAAGGTCTCCCAAAAAGGGGGTACTATACTTGTATCTTCTCTTTTCAGAGGTGGGTTTTTTCTCCTTGCCGAGGCTTAGCATGAGGCGCTACCCCCTTCACCTCGACAAGAACCCACCCCCGAACCCCCACCCAGACCCGCGGCAAAAAGGTTAAAATAAAAAGAAAAAACGACCCCCGTGCTAGGCCTACCAGGCCTATCCACAGGCTCCCACTCCGGGGCTTTCCAGCAGGCTCCCCTCAAAGGCTTACCAGCACGGAGAGTCAAAGAAAAACACACGGGGTGGTCCACACCATTCAGCTGACCTCCGTTGAAAGCGCGACTTTCCTCGGGAGGCTACCAGCTGGGGCTTCCGAAAGGCGACTTCTCCTGCAGCAGCGGCTGCAGGGACGCTCTCTAGGGCACCTCTTTTCAGAGGCCCCACGTTCGGGCAGCCATTTGTTGCTGCTGCGTTTCTCTGCGATGGTATTGCACGCATCGACAACAACGCGGTGGCGGTAAAGGAGGCGAGAAGGCTCTCTGGCATTGAGACAGCAGCAGGTCTTTATTCCATGCTAACTCCCCAAGGCCTAGGACCAGCTAACGTGCCAGCCTCGATAAGCAGAGAGCTGGCACATGGCATGGAGCCCAGAGAGGGAGAAGCTGAACCCCAAGGCAGAAACATTGATATGATTCCAAGTCCCTATCTTGGGGAACAGGGGGCGGTACAAAGGCGGTGTTAGGATAACAGAGCCAATAGGGAGAACCTGAGGGAGTGTTTTGGACTAGAGATGGGGGAAGGGGAAGCCACATGGAAAGGCAGGCAGGGATATGAATAGGAGTACACCACATGCGTTCTTGAAAATATGCACTCTGGGCTTTAGGCTATAGTTTTGTTAACATTGCCCTGGCAGAAGGAAAAGACTTTAAGATGACAGAGTCCCCCATTAAGGAACATGGTGCTCAGCCTCTCTGTTTGTCCAACAAGGAGCAACATCCCTGCAAAACAATCCTGTTGCCAAAATGCTTCTTGCTACATTATAATGTACGTAACCACAAACTTGCAGGCAGCTGGAATTGTGCAATCTTTTCAGGCAGACTTAGAGACCTCTTGTCCTTCACAGATAAAACAGCTTGAAAGCTTTTTATTCAAAGAATTTGTCCTACACCTGCTTTGAATAGGGTTTTAAAAAAGCATAGCCATTTCTACATGAACATTAACTGTATACCTGTCTCAGTCTATCACAAAAAGCATGTTTATAAAAGATTTTACTTTAAAATGAAGAAATAGGAGGAGCACTGGCTTATAAAAGAAGGATTTGTGTTGTTTTTATTATTCCTTTTGGTCACTGTGGGTTACGGAATGGAACGTGCAACGTGATTCTATGCTTCTGCTTGTTTTCTAGTTGGACTGCTGAGGCGTACTGGAGGGATATCTGTGCTTCGATTCCAATATTTTACTTTCCTGTGTGGATTAGTGGTCCAGTCTGATGAAGTGCTGTTATCTGGTGCCTCAGCTCTAGTGACAAGACTCTTGACCTGCTGGATCAGCTCCTTCCATATGCCCTTTGGCACGTGAGTACATCATTCTTCATGAAAAACGAAAATCCCAAGTTAGTGCTCTTGCATTCATTAACTTTTCCCTCTGCCCAGAAGATTTTATTTTCTGGATGTTTACTTGTTTCAGTAGATATTACGCTGTATACCATACTGGCTTTGCTAAAGGACGTCATAGGACAACCTATTATTTCAGAAGACTAAGTGAATACACTGGGTAAATAATTTCTTTCTTTGCTTATTTTTATCTTCGATTTTTTTTAAAGCTTACTTAATTAAAATAAGATCTTTACACCAGATCAGCCTGTTTTGTGTCTCATGCATCATGTCATAAATTATTATAAAAGCCAAGATCTATAATTCTGAAGATAAGAAAAATAATTGAGTTGATAAATATTTAACAATGTATAGATTAAACTTAGAAGAAAATATGTTAAATGAAAACCAGAAAACAACATTTGATTGTTCGAAATTAAATAATACCTATGATTTTCAGTTAACTACCACTCTTTGCTAGTCTACCCCCTCTGAAAATCTGATTTGGCAAGTTATGCCACCAGAATAAACATCTTTGTGTAGTGTTATTAAAAATCTCATTGTGGCTTTCTAAATCAGCAAGAAGGAATTAGACTGCATTATTGCATGTTATTCATGGTTTCAGGGACACATGGATGAAGGATTTTTTTTTTCCCAACTTTCCTTTTGTTTTATTTCTGTCACAACTTTGTAAGGAATAGAGAGCAGTAGTTGCCTGCTTCTGCCTGCTAATGACCTCAGTTGAGGCTGTTTGGAAAAACCACATTCCAGGAGAGTCTGAGATCTTTCTTGAAAGCTGTCATTGATTTTAGTATTCATACTACTGCAATAAAAATAGCAGGTAAGGCAAGGCTAAAAGGAGAGTGAAAGAAGAGGCTATTCATATGAGTTAACTTACCCATCCCAGTGAAACAGATGTGTTTATTAGAGCAGCAGCCTGAGAGGCACTGTTCTATTACAGCAACCTTTCTGCTAAAGGAAGCAAGCATATCACCTACCCTCTGGTAAGCTGCTAACTTCTCTTTTTAATACCTTCCTTAGATTTGGGCTACGGGAGCTTTTCTCTCAAATCTCCTCTGATTTGCTTTTGGGTGGGAATGGAGTGCTGGGGGCGGAGCAAGTCCCTCCTGTGGGAAAGCCAACCTATGACCACAGTAATGCATTTGGAGCATGTGAATGTGTGATTCATTAAATATTTTATAAACATAGAATTTGAAAACCAAAAGGAAATATGCTTGTTTCCTACTGAGTGAGAAGGGTTTGCTTCCGATGAGATCAAAGTGGGTTTTTTGTCTGAGTTTTTAGTATTATAGTTTCTGAGAGTATTTCATTTTATACTGTTTCCTCATACTGTATAATCTTGTTTTGTTTGCTTTCCTCTTTGGGAAATGTCCAACAGTACAATCTGCCATGAATACTCCCTTTGAGACCTGTTAATACTCATACTCAGTAGTAGTGTTTTGAAGTTTGAACTGCACATTTTTGGTCATATTGAAAACTGCTTGCTCATCTGATTTCATGTTCCAGTAGCTATTAATATAAATGTATATGTTTGGGATTTTTTTAACTTTTGGTCAATATTCTACAGGCAGGAGAAAACTGCCCAGAACGTACTTGGAGAAAATAAGAGATTGCTCATGACTGTTACAATTGCTTTCTACATGCACACTGATTTCTAATACACACATAATTAAAATGTGCTAGATTTTAATTTAAATGTTATTCTTAATCTCACTAATTTTCTGTCTGAAACTAGAAAATATTGGGGGCTTATCAATTTTCTTAGCTGGTTTAACTTTGCCGGGTTCATTGGTGGCATAGCACACTCATTATCGAGAAATTATGTGGAGGTAGACAAAATTCACCAAAAGACCCTGCAATGAGCAGTAAATTTGGTGTCCAGCATGTTCCAACACCTTTCATAGGAGTTCACTTTCTAAATGCACTCAGCTTCCAAGGGAATCTGCTGAAGGCAACAATAATTGATCTCTGAGACCTTACTGATTTACTAATATTTCTTGAATTAAAAGATGAGCATTTCAAAGTGCTCTAACAAACAGAGGCACCTCAGTCCCTCTGGAAGACTATGGAGCAGTTCATAAGACTTCACAAGTCTGTAAGTTCCTATGGAAGTACATAAGCACTTCCCTGACTAAGCCTTGCTGAATCATTAATTACCTCCTTAAGAAGGAAAAAATCACTCATGAGGTGTAGACCCCTGCAGAGTGGGAGGTGTCTGAGGAAATCCTGCCCTGCCAAACCAGCCCTACAGTAATTTTTGGAAGAACTGTCTTTGATTTCAGCTCTAGTTTTCAACTACTATCAACCTGTCCCTTCTTCCTTCACTTTTCTGTATGACTTTTGGCAGTGGCTTAAGTAAGAAATGAGCTATTGAGAATTACCTGTATGTGGTGTTACTGTTTTCTTTAACTTCTCAGGTGTCGGTCTCCAAGGTCCTTTCTGTTGCTCTTTGCTCACACATCTGGGAGGTAAACATGAAGCTGCAAAGGATTCAGGGCCATTATGGCTGTCTGGGCTCTCAAGGCATTGCGCTTTCCCTGAGAGGAAAATTTCCCTCCATTTATTGAGAGAGCCCCTAAGAAAAAGGAAGAGCTGCATGAAAATAGGGTTCTGAAGTTCTGTGACAGAGCTCACTTGCTGACACAAAGGCAGAGGCAAGTGTTGGCAGCTGTGTCATTCAGCCTGCTGTGGCCTCTGAGGCACATTGGCACATTGATTCCGGAAACCAATAGCTCTTTCTGCTTGTCACAGTCCATGGGACCAAGAGAGCAAGGACCTTCCTTAGTGTCAGGAAGCTTTTATGCTTTGCTCTTCAGATTTCATGCTCAAGAGTTACTAAAATACCTGTACTGGTATTTTTGCTGCCATAAAGTTTTATCATCACAATACCCAACCATGTTAAAGCAGAATGCAGAGACCTCAGTTTTTTAATTACGGCATAAATTAAAACTTTCTGGTCTCAGGAAGCCACTCTGAATGCTAGAAGATTCACTGTAAGTATTTGTCATCTATTATAATGCAGGATTTTATGACTGAAAATGGCCACCCCTGTAGGAAATCACTTTATTACAGCTCTGAGGGTTGTCCCCAATAATCTCTCTCAGTTAGTAGCTTTTGCTGGCTCTCACTTGGATTATGTGCACCGTCAAAATGTGACCTAAATGTCCACATGATGCAGAAGAGCTATTGAAGCATTCTTGAACACTTAAGCTTCTCAGCTTAAGCTTCTTGACACACCGGTTTGAGGCAGAAGCAACAGTGATGGTCCCAGAAAGGGAAGATGGTGGCATGAGGATGAAATGACAGTGACAACAGTAGGACAGGACTATTGGCCAGGTTCATTAGGAACAAAATAGCAGAAGTTATTAATGAGATAAAGAGTTAGACAACAGACACTGGTCATATCCTCGAATAGTTTTCATCACTGCCTGGAATGTAACAGCAGTAAATTCTTTATATACTTGACAAAAAAAATTATTCTTTTGCTATTATACAAGGAGATCTGTACAGGAGACTATTTCCTATATTCCACAAATTTTCTTAATAGCATGAAGATTTTGCTGAGAACTAGCATGAGTCACCACTCAGTGAATCTTGTTGATTTCAGACAGACATGGTCCTAAATAAAGGAATCAGTAACTGCTCCAACATTGACAGTGCACTGATTTCATTCAGTGCCATCACAAAGCTGCTGGAAATACTGCTGTTGTCTTGGAGGAGAAGGACAGGCAGAAGCTGTTTAAAATATTTTGTTCAAAAATTTCTACTTTCAGGTTATATAAATTAATTACAGTGAATTTGCATATCTTGGTTATGGAAACTGAATCTCTTACCCTTTGATTCTCAGGCCATACCTATTTGTGAACTTATATGAGGGTCCGGGTAAAAGTTTTGTTAATGTGACGTCTCTCAAAGTACTGAATTTTGAACTGTTTCTTCTAATTCTTTTTCTTTCATAATGGTTTCATCCTCAGTCACTTATTTATGGAAGAAATACTTCCCTACACAGCTCCAGTTAAACATTTTTAGAAATCAGAAATAATCTTTGGGTAGCATAAGAGATAAGAGAAAAATATGTAAAACATTGTGTTACTTAAGAAAATAATTTAATCTTTACTTTTGTGCTCTCCTGAAAGTTGCAGATTGTGAAAGTGCTACTGGACTTCAATAGCATTGCCAGTTTAAATGATCAAATTCCCTTTAGCTACCAGGCCATCTGTACTAGATATCAAAGTTCAGGTTCGATACCACGTATGCAAGTTACTTGTACCTACCAATTACTTGATGTATTCTTTTTTACAGGAAAATAATTGTGTCTTACTTATCAGTGAGACTTCTTTTCAGGAAAAGTGATAGCCACTGGGTTTGATCACTACTTGCATAGCTCCACATTCACATCACCTGGGTAACAACTGCATTTTAAGTTCTCACACCCTTTGAGCTGTGCCGACTGAAATATTTGTGCTTTTCAGCTCACAGCCAGAAATCGCATTTAAAAATCTGAAAAAAAAAAATTTAAAAAATCTTAGATCAAGCATAAGAAGCACAAGATGATTTTAAACTAGCTATGCTGAAAAAGTAGTATTAATACAGAATTATGCCCAGATTTTTAACATGCTGTTATCATTATGAGCTCTCTGGACAGCTGCCACCATGGGAGGGGTTTCTGCCGACATTTCATGTAGCCATCAAGAACAGAAATGGAGACAGAAGGTTCTGGAAGTATTGGCCTGTATTTTGGGGTGGGCAGGGTGACTTTTTCCTCCTTTCTGTCACACAGAAGGAAACTGTGGGGTAAGGCTTATCAGGAATTTAAAGGGAGATATATGAATGGTGTATTGGATGCACGAAATCTCTGCCTGCAAACCAGGATGATTTTTTTTATTCAGAGAGGGTTGATGTGAGAAGTAAGAGGAGTCACCTGTGTGTGAGGAGGAGGTCAGCAAAAAAAATGGGAGACCGCAGTCATGCTCGGACACTTATGACAAGACTTAATATTTAACTTCATTCCAGTGTTCCCACACTATTCCTGCGGTTAGAGAAAGTGCCATTAGGATGAGAAAAGCATTTAATCTTTAAAGAGAGTTTGGCATCTTTTAATTTTTAATACTCATTGGGCCTTGTTTGCTATTTGATCAATTAGGAAAGCAAGTTGCATCAAAAAAGCTGGAAAGGAACACATAGAATTATATTCAGGGTTGCTAAAACAGTTATACTTTTCAAAGGAAAGCAAACCTTTCAGGAAGTTTGGGTAGGGCAGGTTGTTTTAGACTGGCCGTTGACGCACATTTTAACAACATAAATTTGTTAATCAAATGTAACGTGTAAACATTTGTAATCAAATGGGTTTTGCCAGTGTTGCATGGATGAGCTTTGTTCTGCTCAGGAAACTTGGATCTAGGTCATAGGATTTTGAGGAAGTTATCTTTAGAACTGCTTTAGAGTGTGTCGAGGGGGGAAGGGAAGGAGAAAAATGTTTCTTGAGACAGGCAACAAAAATTAGCCGTTGGTCTAAGCACCCTTTTACGTCAGCAGGATCCAAGAACTGAGACAGTCACTGCAGTCCTGGGTTCCTCATCCCTGGGGACCTCAGCCCCAGAGCTGTGCATGTGTGCACAAGGCCGACTGATCCATGCAGCTACGCAGTTAGGGCGTTTTTCCCAGCTCCCAGCGTACTTGGATCTTGTCCTGCGAGCACCAGAGGGAGACGCTTTTACAGACATGTTTTGTTGGACTCTCTTATACAGAAGCATTCCAGGGACAGAGTGTTCCAGACGCAATCCCTATGAATGTTACTGGCTTCTCCTGAGAAGTCAAGTGAGGTTAATAGCTAACCAAGCTGCATTATTCACTGCAGCAGCAATCTCATCTCTAGGAGCAGCTAAAACTCTTTTTTTACCCTCATATTTACATTTACCTTGTGAGATTAGAGGGCTTGAGGATGTTTTTCTGTCTTTTCTCTGGTGTTCCCCAGCAGAACAGTTTTCAAGTGAATGTCATTTGATGAAACAAATAATAATGAAATAAAATTCTTTCAGGGATAAGAACAAAATTTAAGAAGAGGTATTCTTGTAGTGGACACTCTAGCTGTATTAGAACATGTTTCCAGGGATACAGTGTCTCCTTCTTCCTTAAAATATTTTCAATAACATAATGTAGAATTACAGTTCAAGACAAATAATAATAGTGAACTGAGAGTTAACAAAAGCTTCAGAATATATAACCAAGGACAGTGGCCTCATATTTATCCATAGAAAAGGTATGTAACTGTGAAAGTTAAGAAAATTCACTAGTGTGTGGTTCCTGGACTGCAAGATAAAATCAGGCAAAGTAGTTGTTCTTTGTATCATTTATGCCCTGTATGTTAATTATCTTATCCATGTCCCTGATGCCGTATGCATTACAAAAGATGTTCTCTCCTCTTGTTTTCAGGTGATGTGATTTGAAGATGCCAACCCCTTGGCAAATATGCTGCGATAAAAAATCCAGAACTAAGAATGCAAAAGCTGAAACGGACAATATGGCAGAGACAAGTGAAAAAATGCGGATGAAAAAAGAAATCACATTACTAAATGGAGTTTCCCTGATTGTAGGAAACATGATTGGCTCTGGGATATTTGTATCACCCAGAGGTGTTTTAATGTACAGTGCTTCCTATGGACTCTCTTTAGTCATCTGGGCGCTTGGTGGGATTTTTTCCCTGTTTGGAGCTTTGTGTTACGCTGAACTGGGAACATCCATTGTGAAATCTGGAGGCAGTTATGCCTATATCCTGGAGGCATTTGGGGCCTTTGTGGCCTTCATCAGACTCTGGTCTTCCTTGCTAATTATCGAACCAACAACTCAGGCAGTGATAGCAATCACATTTGCTAACTATATTGTTCAGCCAATTTTTCCCCATTGTGAACCGCCGTATGATGCTGTCAGGCTGATTGCAGCTGCATGTATATGTAAGTAGTGATTGCTAGAAATTAGGAACTGTAATTATATGTGGCCGAATTTCTATTTCTTTGCGTTCTGTGAAAATAATTATTACCTATCTAAAACGTGTTCTTAGGAGCTAATAATCTTTTATTCAGCTGTATTGTGTTTGGGGGTGGGATTACTAGAGGGGAGAGGAGAATTAAAACAATTTGGCAGGGAGAAATTGTGACTGCTGATTAAAGATACATATATGTCTATGGTTCACTGGCCTAACTGGCTGACAGGACACTGTCACATACACAGATTCATTTATGAAAATGAAGGCAAGAAGTTATTTGAGCATGTGTGGTTGCATGCTAGTGTCCTTACTATATAGAATGATTTCTAAATTATTTTCATTCTGAGCATTACAAAACCCTTTTTCTTCCTTTCAAAACTGAAGTATAGATTATAGGCAGGTCAAGGAAACAGAAGCAAAGACCAACAAGATTTCTAGATAAGAAATAGCCCACTTTGATCCATGCTTGAGAGCACTCTAGGTCATCATGCCACATTTGTTCTGCTCTCTACTCCAGGAGCTGGGCTTCATACCTAGTACCAATGCATATCTTTACCTTTCCTCATCTGTCTCTGTTTTGAGTCATGGGATTGCAAGAGGGAGAAGTTGCCTGTGATGCTGTGTGTGTGATAGAGTGAGAGCAGATGGGCACATGGCTCAGCCCCTGGCTGGACCTGCTGCCAGCCAAGGGACAAAACTGACTGCAGAGAATATGGCAAAAGGAGGAAAGGAGAACAGGTTGATCCCACCTTCTCTCTGCAACCAACTACTTTGTTATTTTTGTGAGATTCTGTCAAAACTGGGACTTGAGAGGACTCTGTAAGTAAGTGCTATGCAATCTTCAGACTCCGGGCCAAAGTGTGAATGACAACTTCTAAGCCATTGGCACAGAGTAATAGCATGATGGCCTGGCTCAATTCAGCATCTTGTCCACAGCATCCAAACTATTTCTGTGCAGAAGTTGTCCTTATTCTGTACCTAAACTAGAGCTTAACTCAGCATGAAGAAATTTGTGATATACAGGATATAAAGAAATACTGTCATTTTCATGTGAACAACTCTGTTAGGTTTAATAAAGTTTAAATATTATTTAAAAGGAGAGGGAGTTAGTCCTAAAATTAAAAAACTTATGTGTTTTGTCTTACCTTCTGTCATGAAAACAGTATTCTTCAGAAAACCATTGTGTAAATTTTAAACCAGATATTTCGCCTTAATAAATCTGGGTGGTCCTGAAGTGGTGAAATTTGATTCAGTTTTACTCCTTGAAAGAGGAGTGGTATCTGGAAAGATGGATTTGAAATATGACTTAAGTGATGTTAAACGTCCAGTGCATCTTTCATGCATATTCTTTTTCTCTGCAGGTTCCTTAACATTTATTAATTGTGTTAATGTGAAGTGGGGTACCCGTGTACAAGATGTTTTCACGTATGCAAAAATTATGGCTCTTATCTTGGTGATATCTGTTGGCCTTTACAAAATTGGTAAAGGTAAGAATAATTTTCATTTACCTAAGTCCTGTGAAATGAACCATATATGAGTTTCAAAATCCATGCAGGGAGATCCTTAAGACTTACATATGAAGTGTTATTTATTGTGGAAAAAAAAGTCTGCCATAGGAAGATGAAATGTATTTCATGGCTTGTTAAGTAATTGGGGGTTAATTATTCAGGCCAAATCCTGTGCTGCTTGCTCTGAATAGCAAATAGCAGCTGAATTAACATCACTTTACTGCTGACTAGTTTAAAGTCAGCCTCGGTGTCTGACTCATGCATTACTACCTGTCCTATAACAGGACAGTGAAACAGAAATTGCATTGCACCTCACAGTTCCCGCCACCACCATTCTCCCCCACCTCGCCCCACCAGCACCCTGCCCAGGGAGAGGACCAGAGAGGGTCAATCATAGGTGGGATTTGGGGGAGGGCACGTTTGTTCCTAGAAACAAAGGAGAAGACTGTAACAGTGCAGTTCTGTGAATCAATGTGGTATGGTGTTACTGTAAGGCATCACAGGGCAGATGAGCCACCTCCCATCAGCAATAACTGGGCTGAACTGAATGCACTGAAAAGCTGGAGAGTAGTTTATTCTGATTCTCTAATCTTTGCATATGGCAATAGATTTAATTTTATTCATTTGGGCCTCTGGCACAGTGAAGTCTCTTCCAGTTCTAGCTCTGCTGCTTAGATTACTAAGGTTTTTACATTTTCCTTTCCTTTGAAATTCTTAAATTGTATAGCCATTTTATCTTTACTCAATTGAAATAAAGATGGTTTCCTCTCTTCAGTTTAGGAATTATCTTTTTCTCCTGCTAAATTAGCTTGTAAAACCTAACGAGCATGCTTGCCTTTCCATGTTTGCTGGCCTCCTGCTTTCCTTGGCTGCAGTTGCACCAGTTGTTACACTGTACAGCTACACCAGACTTTAAGAAAGCTTTTTTGTTTAGCCATTATCTGTGCATGTCAGGTGTCACCAGTTGGTTGAAGTCTAAAGAAACCTGGACAACCAAACCCAGTCCTAAGGGCAGGGACGTGAAGATTCAGAGAAGAAGTATTGCTTAAGGGCCACAGTTGCATGAAGGAGTAGTTCCCCTCATTAAACTGCTGCAGTTTTGCAAAGGTGAGATTCTGTGATGTCAGCTCTGTAGCAGCATTGCCCCTGCTTTCAAATTGCCTCCTTCAAAACTCCCATCCTGCTCACTGGTGCGCTGCTGGACCCAGGGGCTGCTCCCTCTGGTCCCGCACGCAGCCCACTTTGTTTTCTCTGCATTGCTCTGTGGGGTCAGGCAGGGTTAAAGCAAGAGGAAACATTATGGTGAGGAACACGAAATGCTGGGAGCTTTTACTGGTAGTGAATGTCTCATCTCTGCTTTGTTTAAGCAGAACTGAGCACTTAAATACAGGAAGGACTGGGAGGAGGAATGGTGTAGACTTCTGGAGGAAGCTGTGACCAGGTCAATGACTCTTTTAAGCTCAGCAGCTGTTTTAATGAAAAGAACAGTTATGGTGTTTTAGCCCTGCTCTTGGGTTAAAAGACTGCGAATATATCTGATTTTGAATATGATCTGTCTTTAGCAAAAAAAAACCCAAAAAACTTTTCTTGATCATTTTGGATTTTTCTTTGTTTTACCTTCCAAGCATTTGCTTCTCCAAAGTGTGTGTACGTCTCATAGCTTCTCTTCTTTGCATCAAACAGTCTGCTGCTCTTCAGTGACAGAAGTGCCTTTGTAGTACCTATAAACTCCTTTGTTGAATCAGTGCTTTCATTTTACAACAAAGACATTACTTTCTTTCCTAACTGAGGTTTCAGCATGTTTCTGTCTTCCCTTAATTCTTAACCCACTTCCATTTGCATTAGAGAGTAGACTTTTCCTTCTGCAACCTCAGTTAAGGCCTTTCTTCCCCTTTCCAGGATGGCAGTGGAGGCTTATACAGTTTCATTAATATTTCGCCTATTTTGCAGCATTCTGCAGGTTGTCATCTCAAGCAATGGTGCTAAACTACAACAGAATTTTGAAAGGAAAGATTTTTAAGTCTCGTCTTTTAGTTTGGGGTACCACCCTTGTGGGTCAGAGCATCCCACTGAAAACCGTGCCTACAGGAGGTCTCCCTCTAGTGGCCACTAAAATAAAAGCACAGATATTAGAAAGAAATGTGAGAGATACAGGAACTGAAATTGGGTTTGCCAAGTACCTCATCCTGGCTGGCAGAATCCTGCATGCCCGTGGTATGGCTCCCTCGTTCGGCAGGCTCAGCAGTAATGGCAGAAGAGGACTCTGTGAATTCTGGTAGAATTACAGAAGTCACATCCAAATAACAAACATGGGAAAATGTGTCCTATTTTCTCCCTGTGCAAGTGTAGCTGTCTGAACATCTGACTGAAACTCTCCTGTTTGTTAAGTAAAAATGTAAGCTGTGCACTTTTAGATACAGTAATGAAATTGGATGCAGTGGGGGGTTATTTGCACATGGTTAGCTGACACTTCAGGTGTAGTGCCCTTCTAAGTTGTAATCCTTGAAATGTAACAGGCAATTGGCACCTGCCATTTGTACAGGGGAAACAGAAAACCTGAGAGCTCCATTCGAGGGCTCGGCAACAAACCCAGGGATGATCGCCCTGGCTCTCTACTCTGCCCTCTTCTCCTACTCAGGATGGGACACGCTCAACTATGTCACCGAGGAAATGCAGAATCCTGAGAGGTAAACACATGCTTTCCTTTGAATCACTGACAGGTGATGGCAGAACAAGCCTCTCTGTATTTGTTTCTGATTGGAAATTAGTCAAATTATTTTCTCTGCAAAAACCTTATTCTTTTCAAACAAGGAAGTAAGTAAGAGAACTCTTTCTGATGATTGTGCTCATTCATCAGTTGTATCACACTAATGAGTTATTTACCTGTATATATGTATTTTACATCTTACACTTCAGCCTACAACTTTTAAAGAAGGAGAAGAAATCCCTGCTGAAAGCAAGGAAAAGCAAAGGTCCAACTAGCCCTCTAAAACTCCCCATTTTTGTTCAGTTAGACAGAATTATTTTTCCAAGACATCTTTTGCCAGCAGTAGAGTAAGACTCTGTCGCACTTATGGCTTTTATGATGTGATCTTCAGCAGTACTCTTCATGGGCAAATACTGTCTCCTCCCTCCTGTGGGGATGTCAGCCCTGTGGGAGTTGTGTGCATCAGCCACTCAAGCTGATATAGTCCGCCTTGTCTTGGGACATGCATAGGTTATGAGTCAGAAAAAAAAATACCCAAGCATGCAGTTAAATCTCATTGTTTGAGTGCTCTCTTAAATTGCTTCATATTATATAATTCAGTGTACTAAATTTAAATGTATGAATGTTTTAAGTTGTTTTTTTTAAAACTTGTGACAGACACACAAGCAACAAACTAAGCTTTTTATGGGATTGTTTCACATATGGCTGCATGTTATTTTGTAAACCCGTGCTTCAAAATGATGGATTACAACACATGGTGGAGGTATTCATTCACAAATGTTTGAACTTGGGAACAGTCTTCTATTTAAGTATTTCTCACTTAAATAACATGAAATAATTTTTCCATTTTCCTTTTGCAGGAATCTACCTCTTTCTATTGCAATTTCAATGCCTATTGTAGCTATTATTTACTTGTTGACTAATATAGCGTACTATGTAGTGTTGGACATGTCAGCTCTCCTCACAAGTGACGCAGTGGCTGTGGTAAGTTGTGGAACATAACCCAAACAAAAGACACTACAGGAGAATTTCAGGTAGCATACTTGGCAAACTGAAGCTGAAATACTGCCATGCTGAAGGCTGCTTAAAACATTTTTCTTCATGTAACAGTACCAGTATATTAGAAGGTGCATATCAAGAATGTATCCAATAAATCTGCTCTTGAAAAATGCTCTTATACACTCTGTAAATCCTGCTCTTAACACTACATCACAGGAAAGATGTTTTTGCCAGGATCAAAGAGCTGTAGAAAGTCTGGGTGGTTGGAGAACTAGGTTTTTTTGTTATCATTCTAATGTACAGTGTGTAATGTTTAACACTGCAGGACCACAGCAATGTTTTCAATGCAGAATAGGGCACTGAAATGTTTTTTAAAACCTTATCAATATTTTATACAGAAGTCAAATGATAATGCGTGGATTACTACAGTTGGGATTTGTCAGAATACTTTAAAGCCAATACATCTTCTTCTTTTCCATCATTGACTTAATCTAGGCTTAGAATTTTTTTTTAAATCTTTTTTAATATATCTGCCATTTTTATTTTGATACTGATCAGCTTTTCCAAATTCTAATTTCCCAAGTCATTACTGGGTGTCATAAAAAAGCATGGGCTATGACACTACATTTGGGCTGATGTCTTTCCGTGAGAGTTTCTCAGGATTATCCATATGCTTAACATAGTGGGCCTCACCATTATTTTTTTTCTGTTACAGACATTTGGAGGTGAAACCCTTAGTCATGCCAAGTGGATAATTCCTATAGCAGTGGCCATGTCTTGCTATAGTGGCTTAAACTCATCAATTATTGCAGCATCTCGGTATGAAATATAACATTTATTTAAAATAATTGAAAAGGAATCATGTATTGTTAATCTGCATTTTTTACTACTGTTTGGTAAAAGTGACACAGTTTTTTCCATGTCAAGTTGTTCGTTTATGGTGGAGGGATTGTTACAATCAGACGTCTTCTCATGATCAGCACCATTTGATAAACTAAAGCCACTTGAGAAGAGAGCAGCACTTACAACAGAGTAATAAAAGAATTATTTATTTGCTTTGTCAGGAAGCAAAAAGCTATTCCTTGGCTGTATGGTTGAGTTTCCTTTGTCTTTTTTTAGGCTTTTCTATGTTGGAGCCAGGGAAGGACACCTCCCTGTCAGTCTGAGCTTGATTCACGTAAAGTGCTTCACACCAGTCCCTGCTCTCCTGTTCAACGTAAGTGACACCCAGCCTCGTGCCTGGCTGGGGCAGTTGGGGTCTGGACCTCAGGTGAAACATCTCTGCTCTGCCCTGGACTTCTCATGGGCTTCTCCTGCCCTGGAGACATCTCCTGCAAATGCCCACAACTTCTAAAACTCATTGAGGGGGTGGGAATGGTGTTATTTTGTCTGCTAGGGCTGTTTTGTTTCAGTGGAAAGAGAATGGCTTGATTCACATTCATACACTCTCCATATAAACAGTGGACACTAATATACACTAATATAAACAATATTAGTGAGAAGTACAATAGCATTGCTGAGAAAACAGAGAATGGCTAAATATGTAATGGTATAGACAGGAGCTGTTTAAGTCTTCAATGTGAGCTTTTAGAGTGTCACTGGAGGAGATTGTGTCAGGAACATCTCTCTGACCCTGCCACAGGCTGATGTTCTACAACTCTAGTTACTACAGAAGTCACAAAGCTCTTAAAATTAAATTTCTACCATTGGATGCCTATAGCCCTGTTGACTTTTTTCTGCTGTCACTATACAAACAAGATCTTGTGACACAAAATTGTGGAACCATAAGTTACAGAATTAGTGGAAATAATTTTCAAAAATAATCCATGTATTTAAGCATGCATTTTATTTGGTGTCTGCCATTGCCCTGTGTTACATATCGTTTATGAATACATTATCATACCGATCCTGTTTGACATCAAATAATTTACTAAAAGTTGTAATCTCATTATGAAGACTCTTCTCACAGGGATTCTGTTTGCAGTAGTAAGATGATCTATACTCTCTTCATATACCACCATTCACATTTTTCATGTGGAAAGCGGAAGGTTTTTCTGCTCATCTGTTAAAACAGATATTGAATTCCTGGTGGTTTAGGTGTTTCTGTGCAGGCAGTATAGCCCTCCTGCAGGGCACAAAATTTACTCTAATGGTCTCAATCTATGAGTGGACCAGGTCCTTCTTTTAAGGACCTGATATCCTAAGCCAATACAAATAGGTTGGAAACAGGCCAGTTTATAATTTTACTCTGTCTTTATCTTCACATTAAAAAGTCTTTGTTTTTTCTGTCTCTAGGGCTTAATGACTTTGCTTTATCTCCTTGTGGAAGATGTTTTCCTCCTTATTAATTACTACTGCTTCAACTACTGGCTCTTTGTGGGTCTATCTATTGCAGGACTAATATATTTGAGATATACTCAGCCACATAGACCACGGCCTGTTAAAGTAAGTAAAAAAGACAGGAAGAAAGCTCTAAAAGCCAGATAATGCATGTGTTTATATGATCTTTAATATCACAACCATAACAGTACCAGTTACGTTATAGGTTATTTATTAGCAGTAGAAATTCTTTCAAAATACAAGATGAAGGAGCAAAACCCATTAGAGTCCACAAGAATATCTGTTCTGATAGTTTTGCTGTGAGGGTGAAATGATATATCCCATTTATTCTTCTTTCATTCAGACTTGTAATAATTTTTGTTTCAAAACAAATAAGGAATAAATAAATTTCTGGGGTTCTTAGCCCATCCTGGAGGAATAGCAGACCACAGTAGAGCTGGTGATAGAGGCTCCAGAGAGGTTGACACTCTGATCAAACCTATGTGATTTAACAAACACAGCAAAATCCCTCCAAAGGCCATAAATGTTCACAATTCTGCTCACACAGAAGTTAGCTTAAATAATCAAATATATTTTGAATGTTCCCTCCCACTGCACAGTGGTCATAGACAGTAAAATGCAAGTTTAATGATTGGCTTAGGAGAGCATTTGACTAGCAGTTAGGCGAGGGAAACTGCACAGAAACAAAGTGTGCCTAAAACCTGTTTCTAGTTTTAATCCAGTGATTGTCCAGGAAGCAAGGATGGAAACACACAGCAGGCACACAAAACCATGCACTGGCTCCTGTTTATTGGCTCCATGGCTGCATTTTGGCTCTGCAGTGATGCAGTAAAAATTAAGATAATTACAAATTAACACCCCCCAAACATTTCTTCTTTGTCAGTCTCTCTTCCTTAACTCCTGCATCATTTTTACAAACACATTTTCTTTCCATTTAAGTGTAACATCCTGATTAATTTTAGAAAAAGGTTCAAACAAAGGTATAAAATATCCCAAGCAGTTCCTGCTAGAAAACTTCCCAATTTTCCACAGCAGACCAAATTTTCCTGGAGAATGTTCACATTCAACTTCCAAACTTTCCCGCAAAATATGTGGAAGATAAAGATTAAATCTTGCCTTTTTGGCAGTTTTGCCTCTGACTCTACTAAGGATTACAGTCAGATTATACACAATGACTGTTTAATTCCATCAGCATTTGCCAGTTTATTCAACACCACAGCTCCACATACAACGTTTCCTTTTCTGAAATGTAGCAGTTGCTTTTCATCAACTTACATTTTTAACCTTTATAAGGAAAAAAAAGTATTTATCCCAGTAAACTCTCACCCGTTTCAGCTGGTATTCAAATGTCAACTCCTGGACTCTTGAGAAGGCTCACTACTAGAGATAGTAAAAAAAAAATTGGGTGAAAAATAAATTTATAAAGAGGTTATCAAAACTTCCACAGTATCACAGAATTATAAAAAGATTTGGGAGGGACCTTAAAGATCACCTAGTCCCAACCATACCTGCCACAGGCAAGGACAATTCCCACTGGACCAGGTTGCTCAAGGATTTATCCAGCCTAGCCTTGAACCACTGCGAGGGTTAGGGCTTCCACAACCTCCCTGGCAACCTATTCCGATGTCTCACCACTTTCACAGTAGAGAATTTCTTCTTAATACCTGACCTAAATTTCCCCTCTTTCAGTTTGTACCCATTACTCCTTGTCCTATCACTACAGTTCCTGACAAAGAAACCCTCACAAGCTTCCTTGTAGGCCCCCTTAAGACACTGGAAGGTTGCTATGATGTCTCCATGCAAACTTTTCTTGTCTTGGCTGAACAGCCCCAACTTTCTCAACCTGTTGTCATAGGGAAGGTGCTCCAGTCTTCTTATCAGTTTTGTGGCCCAACTTTCCTTATTTGTGGTATGATATTTGTTAAGTGACCACACAAAATGGTTGTAAATCAGTCCATTAGTTCTACAGCATCAGGATAGTAATTGAAGGTCTAGTGAGTGAATTCCCAGTCAAAATTACACTTAAAAATTCAGAACTAAAGTTCTGAGAAGACTACCCATTACTGCTCAGTTTAAAGTACTTTTTTCAAAGGTTGATCTGTTACTAATTGTAGAGGAACTGGGTTTATCCAGGCCTGAAAAAAATAAAATAGTCAAATGCTCAGATGTGTACCAAATAAGAGACTCTCACCAGTGTACACAGAAGCTAAGAAATTATGCTGGCTGTAAGCAGTCAAAAGATTCAGGATATACTTTTATTACTGACATGTCTAACTTTAATCTGCAAAGCCTGAATTTTTACAATAGAGTATTTGTTGCATCTTTTAACAAATGCTGGTTTTTTTGGTGTTTTTTTTTTTTGTCTCCACAGCTTAGCCTCTTCTTCCCTATAGTATATTGTTTGTGTTCCCTTTTCCTGGTCATAGTGCCTCTCTACAGTGATACAATCAATTCCCTTATTGGCGTTGGTATTGCCCTCTCAGGCATTCCTGCATATTATTTGGGAGTCTATCTGCCAGTTGAAAAACGACCTAAATGTCTCCGTTGGCTCTCTGGTAAGCAATATCACATCCTAGTCACCATGCTGAAACCTTGGTCAGAAGAAAGAGAGAATAATTTTTCCTAAAATCCTTTCCTTTATGAAGTTTTGCTATGCTTTGGTATGTGGCATGTCTGAGATCATCTGCTTCATCACATGGTCCTGAAAACAAAACCATGCTTACCTGTACAAAACAGTCCCATATGTGGATGTCATATGGACGTGTGGTATTTGTGGTGTTGAAACCATTTCAATATGTTGGCTCAATAAAAGCCATGTAGGACTGTGAATACTAAATCTCTGCTTTTTAACACCCCAGAAGGCAGAAATACCAGAACATCTTTGCTTCTTCACTCTCCATCCAAGGAATGGAACATCCAAATCAGAGGAGACCACAGATTTTCAGAAACAATGAAATAATTAATTATTGTCTTGGAAGGTAGTTGCCAGTCCTCAAATTCAGGCAGTCTTGAAAAGCAAATCTTTAATATTTTTATTCATTTTGAATTCAGGTATAAATTCAATGAAAATGTTGATAAAATCTGATTAAACGAGAGTTTCACATTAATTATTGGCCTCTTTTGCCTTTAGCTATGTATTTATAACATATGCTTAATTCGATTGATTAAGGTGTTTTAAGATTTTCCTAGTATCTGTGTAGTGTTTTCAAATCCTTAAAATCCAGATGTATGTCTAAGATATGTTATAACTCTGTCTCACATTTTTGCCAGTACAGCTACAACAACAAAGTATGTTCAGAAGCTCTTCTACTGTGCTCTGTCGGACCTGGACATAGACGTGGAACCCACAGCAGCTAAGAGTAAATAGAGTTGCCTCAGCATTGAGAACTGTGCCTTGACATCTCCTATCTGGAACAATTTTTATCATCTGAAGTTCTCCCCATATGTTCAGCCACACTAGAGCACGAACCACTGTACTGTGCATCAGTTTGGTGTCAGTTAAGTTGTGATGGTTTTATAGAACACTCTGTTTTCCAGGATTTCTTTTTAAAATTCCGTTCATTAATAGTGAGTTATCATGTAACATTTTGAAACTATAAAGCACTTAATGAACAAACATTTATTAGTAGATAAGTGCTAAATATTAAAGGCAAAAGAAAAGTAAAAAATATTAGATCAGATCTTTGCAAGATTCAAAGTCTGTTTGAAAGTAGAAGCCATAGTATTCGTTTAAAAATAAAACCAAATTCTTAGCCAAAGTGAAAAAAAATATATAATTCTTGCTGGTAGACATGCTTTGAGTCAATGTAATATTAGTGTTAAATTATTCTAATGCATAATTCCTGGCATATGTAGTTTGCCAAAACCAGAAAACCAAAGGGTTTGGTCATTTAAGTTCTGTGAGAAATTCTCATTTGATGATAGTCCACATACATTACTCTTTTGTAGAAAAGGTAATTCCAACAAACAAATGATACCATTGTAATGAAGTACTTTTGCTTTCCAGCAGAACAGTCTGCCATGGAGCACTTCAAAGCACTGAGTCACATTCCAGCTAGTGTATATTCAGGGAAAACACCTTCTCAGACTGTCCTTTGCTTGTCTAGAAGTATCAGAAGTGTGATCCCATGAATCATACTGATTTTTTTCCACAGTGGAACTTAGTTAGGAAATTCACAAGGACAGATTAAAAATTGGTGTTTTTCAAAATTCCTTGAGCCCCTGCCTAACCCTTGAGAGCTCACCAGTTTCTGCTGTCAAGGTAACCTGCAGGTCTCCTACTGAGCACACAGAGAGCCCCCAGATAGGTCTTCACACCACGTAGGTGCCTGTTGCACAATACCCAGCACAGACACTTGCACTGTGGTGGTGCACCCACCAGTGGGTGGTATGAAAGAAAAGGGCAGTTAAGAACTAGGGATGTTGTCTTGAATGTTAAATTTTTCAGTGTGGCACATAGGAACGTGCAACTAGTCCTAATTCTTAGTCTTCTGAAATGGAAAAGACAATACTTGTTAGAAAAAAAAAAAAGCCACCAGCCTTTCAACCTAGACCATAAAAACAGGTGTTCCAGCTCTAATATGGTTTCTTGATATGCAGTACCATTTGTAATTCTTGTTGGCAAGTCATACTTCCTTTCTGGTTTCATATTTAAATGTAACATACATCGTTTCTAATTTGAATTTCACCATTCCTCTTCAAATAACCTTGACTAAGGTAATTTAATCTTATACAAGTCCCTGTAGCTTCCAGAATTGTTGTGTGTTATTGAAATCTGCTCAGAGAAAGAGCAATGGAATAGGCAATTATTATTACTTAAGCCTCTCTTCATTCCCTCCCCACACTGCAAAGTCATTTGGAGGATTGCAGTTTCATGCATCTAGGGTGCAGTTTGGATTGCCCAGCTCAGAACATCCCCGTGTACTCTTCACACACAACACATGCCTCTGTTACAGTATAGCACCCCTGTGATCCTGCCCTATGATTGCACAGAAATTCTGCATTTTCGCCTCATCTCTTACAAAGGACGGGTTAGTGACAGAGCTGTGGTCCCAGACTGTATCAGGGCACAGAGAGAGTACAAACCCTCCAAGCTGCACCAAACTAAACGTGACAGTCTTTGCCTTCACAGAGTTCAAAGTCATGCTTGGTGCTGAGCCATGTGTCACACCAAGACAGGGCTGTACCGTCCTCTGAAGTTTTTCAATGCAGGACCAAAGTTTCTAAATTATTTGAGACACCTGAGGTGACATCTCAGGTGGTAACAGCAGGCATTACAGGGAGTGTAATAAGAGCTATGAAATAAGACCATTTCCAAACAAAATTCTGAGCTGAGAAACGTCTTTTGTTGTCTGTTCTTTGCCAAAATCTTTTTTTGCATGAATCTGTGTATCTGGTCTGGCTGAGATGGAGTTCATTTTCCCCACAGCAGCCCTTGCAGTGCTGTGCTGTGCCTTGGTAGCTGGAAAGGTGTTGATAACACACCAATGTTTTGGCTACTGCTGAGCAGTGCTGGTACAGCATCAGCACAAGTCTCCCAAACATTCCACTCCCAAGCAGTAGGCTGGCAAGATCCTGGGAGGGGACACAGCTGGGACAGCTGACCCAAATTAACCAAACGGATTTTCCATACCATATGACATCAGCTTAGCTATAAAAGTTAAGAAAAGTAGGAGGTAGGTGGGGCATTTGTTAGTTGCAAAGTTTGCCTTCTGGAGCAATCACTACCCGTTCTGAAGCCCTGCTTCCCAGGATGTGGCTGGACATTGCTTGCTGATGGAAAGCAGAGAATAATTCTTTTTTTTCCCCTCTTTGTTTGTGCACGCACAAACTTTTGCTTTTGCTTTAGTAAACTGCCTTATCCCAACCTCCAATTTGTTTTCCATCTTATTTTCTCTCCCCTGTCCCACTGAGAAGGGGGAGTGGTGGTGGGCACTGGGCAGCAAGCAAAGCTCAGCCCAGCACTGCCTCTTGACTTTTTGGGCATGATGCACAAGCCTTTGTTTTCTTTCTGAACAGAAGAAAAATAATAGTTAGATACAAGGTTATAAATGTAAATAAAATTACTGAAATTCGCTGGACATTGGAATCTCAGAAATGTTAATGTGATTGTTGATTTTTCAATCCTTACAAATCATACTGAGACATAGAGTTTTAACATTTACCATTTAACATCTAAAGACCTAGAATTATAGTTAAAAAGATAAGTATCATTAGAAGTAGTTAAAAATAGGTTTAAGAAGTAAGTTCAGCTGAAATCAATTAAAAGAAATTAATGATTAGCTGAAGGGAATTAAGCTTAGAATAAGATTTAAGGAACTATTGTTAGTTATCTGATGTTTGCTCAGCTGTACTTATAATGGGAAACAGACAGTTGAATTAAAAAGACCAAAGAAAATCTAGACAGTTATAAATTTCTTCATCTGGGACCTATTCAAAGTAATAAGAAGAGGAACTGAAAGTTCTCCAGGGAGTGATTTGTGTTGTTTAAAACCAGAAAGGTAGAAAGGTCATAGCGAGGAAGACAAGTTTTACTTCATCAGAGAGGACCCCTCCCCTAATTATAAGCCCACCAACCCATTTCAAGAGACCAACTACGCATGCTTAATGACTCTTTGGTTAACTACCATACGAAGTGGAGAATGGGAGGTGTTTATGTTATAAATATGCATTTATATTTTGGATATTTAGAACTTTTGTAGATAAATAGAGTCTGTATTGCTTTGTGATTTCATGCTACGTACTGCTCCCAGCACTGAAATAAACATACACTTTGTAACCCCAAGGCGTTAGAGAGTTCTTGTCCGTTCCATTTGGGTTTTGATATTAGATCACACCCATATTTTCTATAAATCAATACATGTAAGTTATTGCCAAATACCTAAAGCAAGCCATAGATGCTGCAAGTGTTTAAACAATTAAACATCTGATTCTTGGCAAATTCTATAGTTCTGTGGCTTTAAAGCATAAAAATAGTACTGTGAGAGAAATTTGCCCTGCTTTACATCTCACCAGTTGGGTTGTCAGGAGAGAAGTGAGACTAACTCTTCTTTGTGTTCTCTATAAATCAATTGAAAAATCGTTTATGGAAGGAAAAATTTCTAGTTGCTCTCAGATGGGACATATAAGCAATTCAAGCACTTTCTTGCTCTGAGTTAATTTTTTTTCCTAAATTATTCACAGGTGCTCAATTACACAGTAAGACAATAAACCATTTTACTTTTCAGAGACAATCTTGGCACCTGGGCTAAGTATCTCATCATTAAATATCAAAATATTAGGAGGAGGCTGTTTTAAATCTAGTTTGCCAGCTGGCATCTCTCTGGTGGGAGGGACTGGGATGTGGACAACACTGGAAGCCTTTGGAGGATGCAGCTCCTGGAGGTGAAGGCTGCACTGCAAGGCTTTACAGGAGCCTGGCAGGCTGCAGGGACAGGAGACCCTGGTGAATAGCCCACCTGCAGAGATGGGGAAGGGCCTTTCAGGAGCAAAAGCTGGGGCGATACAGTACTAGGGGATTATACTAGGTCTTATTTAGGAATTAAGAAAATACGGGATTCTTGCTTTTTACAAAAAGTCACAGTTCTTTAAATGAAAACAGGAGAAGAGGATTAGTATCAGATGCCATTTCTGTGTCAGCAAAGGAAAACAGAAGCTGCTGTTGATAAAGGAAACACTGTCAGCCATAGCAAGTCTGAAGATGTCTGGGCTTTGCATGAACCTGAAGAGGCATAAGGGCTGTTGTGTGTTCCCTGCATAGAGAGGTGAGGAAATGCCTTCATATATCAAGTAAGATGAGGATAGAGAAGTGTGAAACTACCTGGGAGTTGCACAACCAGACTCTGGGACAGGTCACAGGTCTGTTATACCATAAGATGAAAGGCCTTCACTACATGTGAGACTTGAAACTGAAGATACTTCCTAATATATTTCTTCAAATTTACCTTCATTATGTAACAGAAACTTTAGAAGTATTGCACAATCGTTCAATCTGTAGTACGAGCTTTGTCAAGACCCTGTTCTGATAAGCTAGCAGGTTTTGTAAATCTTCCCATTTTTTTTTCTTCAGGATTGACTTTCTGACTTACGAGGAGAGGCAGCCAAGCAACTATGTGAAGTTCTATAATTTTGCAAATGGCTCAAAAGCTCTAAAATTAAAAAAAGAAAAAAAACGTGAATGAGAAAAATAAAATGCAAACTTAAATAAGATGCCACACAGTGAGGGGAAAATTAGCTACTTTGTCTTGTACATCAAGAGGCTAGACTATTACAAGAAAAAATTATAAACACTTTTTTAGAAGCACACATCTAACATAATGGATGCTGCTGAAAAACATAAAAGTAAGTGGGCTACTGAAATGTCTGGTTGTTAGCTACCTTGAAAGGTCAATATTAGAGTCAAAAGAATGGAGTGGAATTTCAATTACATGACCATGGGTTTGAAACATGAGATGTCAACATTAACGCAAGTGATCAAGAGTTGATCTTCCTGGGAAGAATAAATGAGAATGAATTGGATCATGCTACAATTCAATTAAAAAAAAAAAAGTAGATATTAGTAGGTGTTTAAACAGCTATTCATCCAAAATGTTCTTTCTGTGAAGTGATAGAGATGAATACAGTTCCGCATACACAGAGAACAAAGATCAATTCAGCAATATAATTACATAATGCTCAGAAATGTTCATTTCCCAGAGCCAAAAACAACTGTGAGCCACACCTGCTGGAGGGAGGAAGGGCAGAAACAGTTTACACTGGAAGAAAACGTTCTTGGTGAGGTTTGAGAACATTCTACCTACATGCAGAAACCAGAGGGGGGAAAAAAGAAAAGAAAAAAGAAAAGAGCATGCATTGGTTTAAAACTGTAGTAAATCCTTCCTCTATATAGAAGTGCAAAGAGTCATTTAGAAACAGAAGAAAGGCTAATTTGACAGTAATGGCCATAAGTTAAAGGACAAGCTGCTGAACCAGATGCCTGATGTACAAAAGAATTTCAGAATGATTGCAATGCGCAGTGTGTGTTCAGGTCAAAATATGGTCTTCATAGTGATATTACCTTATTTCTGGTTAGACCTTGCTCATGCCCATATTGTGCCATCATATGAGGAAACCTGCAAATTACATTCACCTTCCTCTTGCTATCTTAGGAGTTCGGTCTTGTCTGTCTCTGAGAGTGCGTGACCATGGAAGCAGAATTTAAATTTCCAGTGGAGTTACATTTGACTCCACAAGAGGGAGAACTCCTCTGCCTGATGCTCGCGGGAAAAAGAGCCTGCTGTTTTTAGACCTTCTGCTCGGAGCAGTAGAACCAGACCGATGTGTATATTCCTGCCCACAGCAAAAGTCCTGGGAAGTACAGGCTTAACTCCAGTGAAGAGTATCAGCTACATACTCTGAATAATATATATGTGCAACAACCTGCTGCAAATTCTGATGAAGATAAGGTTAAAGTTCAAACATTCCTCTTTCCTTATAGGATTGCCTTGGTGTCTGTAGCAGCAGACAGATTTTTTTCATTCTGTCTGTTTTCAATATGTAATAGCATGAATGAAAAGGATCGAGGACATCCTTTGCAGAATTTCCACATTAAGCATAAATAATAAACAAGCTAATAATAACTAATAGATAATAAATCAGCTATTTTATGGAAATGAAAAAAATTGTTCTGCTTGAATGTCTGAATAGTTCTCCATCCTTATACTCCCCTTTATTCTTCTCTATCTTTTTCTCAGATAAAACTTCTGAAATATCCAAGTGTCTCTGCTGTTTGGTAGTGAAGAACTATTTATAAAGACACTCTTTGGAAAATACAATGCTTATATCAGTTGCCTGTTGACCTGCTGCCAAGATGTTGTCAGTCCGGGCAGCTGTAGCTGTTATTTTTCTGTATCACTCTGTTGAATTCACTTCCACTTCAACTGCCTTCCAGGACCATTCCCTAGTTCTGCCTGCTTAGTGGAATACCAAGCCACCCTTGCCTTTCATCTCAGCTTATGATATCCATCTGCTGCCAGTAATTCTCTTGATACATGAAGGTACTCTTAATCAGCTCCTGCTAGTAATAGCTGCAGTAAACAATATGCACAAAGTGGGCAAGATATCTGTAAGCAGTTGCCAGCAAAAGGTAGCAAGTGGAGAAGGGTATGCAGATTTCATATTCTTTTCTTTGCTCTGCTTATTTCACCCTCAGGCAGAGCACCTGTATTAGTTGTAGTGCTTGCTACAAATCCAGACAGTAAAGAGACGGGGAGAGTACAAGGATGCTGCCCAGTTTTGTAGGGGTGAGGTCACGAAGGCCAAGATGCAGCTGAAGCTGAACTTAGCAAGGGATGCAAAGAGAAGTAGAAGGGTTGCTGCAAGTGTGTCTGCCAGAAAAGGAAGCTCAAAGAAAGCCCCATCCTGGAAACGTTCAAGAGCAGCTTGCATGGGGCTCTGAGTGTCCTGATCCAGTTGAAGATATCCCTGACCACAGCAGGGTGGTAGGACTCTTAAGAGGTCCTTTCCAACCCAAATTATTCTGTGATTCTGTAAGTCTGAGTCTGATTCTTCGTTATGGCTAAATTGCGGAGTGGAGCAGAGGGCGCTCTGAGCTCCTGCACTGTAAGTTTTTCCTCTTGTTGATATCCATGGGACCATATTATTACATTCCAGGTTAGAGAAAGGATGGGGACTGACAACAGCTCAGCCTCCTGTGTGATTGGGAAGATGGATCAGCACAGGCCAGGGTGAGACAGTGGAGTCTCCTGAATACAGCACAGGCAATCCATTTCTGATAATGGTTCAGAGCAGGGTGCTTTTTCAAAGTCAGATCCCTGCAAACGGGACAAAGGGCAAAAGTTTGTGACAGTGAGTCACCTTCATGTTTTCAATGCCCTGGGCTCAAGCCATGCTGGTTGTCAGCTGCTCTGTCGCTCTACCACATTGCTTTGGCAGAATGAAATAAGCTGTAACACAAACAAGGGCACTAGGAAATAATCAGCTGGGAATGACTTTTGTGTCAAGTAAGGCCACAATATATATTTCTCACCCCGAAGTGCACTACCTGGCACTGTCAGAGAAATACTGTGCTCTGGCTGAGCACTGGCATCAGAGCAGTCCTGTGGTGCCAGGGAGATCTGAGGATAAATGACAGTGGCTTAAGCACAGCTGAAGATGACAGCCAGGTAGAGAGAGCAATAGCAGCGCTGAGGATATGAAGAGGGCCACAAGTAGCTTTCTGCACAAATGGGACAGACACTCAGCATCCTTCAGCCAGAACAGGAATACTCACACTCTGGCATCTACCAGGATATAAATAATCCTAATGAAGTGGCTGCTGCATTGATAGACTGGAGGCTGACAGCCTTTAAGTGGTGTGAGCTATGTGCTTGTGCTGTTCTCTCAGCGAGAGCTAGCGTGGCTGGGCAGTGCCTGTGGGGAAAAAGGGAGGACAGCAGCAGGTATTCAGGCTCTCAAATTAATAAACCTAAAAAAAACCCCCAGAGATCTAATAGAGCGGTTCTTTTCTGCCAGGCCTTTTAGTTTCTCTGTTTATTCTTTTGCTGCATTTCAAACCTTCCACTGCAGTAATGAGTCATGGAAAGGGCATTTATTCAGGTAGATTTGTTCTTTTATTAGTTACTTCTTGGTTTTAAAAGGAGAAAGTAGTATAGAATCAAAAGATTCAAGTTAGGGTGTAATCAAAAATATGGAACAGTTTAAAGTAGAAATGCAATTAACAATTGCAGAACGCAGAGAGCTGCAATGGAACAAGGGAAGAAATCAGCAATTGCTGTGGAAGGACATCAACCTTTCTGCAACAGCCATGCCAGCAGAAAACACACAATGATTTTAGAATGCCATACGCCTGCTTTTTCCCTTTCTCCTTTCATCTACCAACAGTTTACTTCTTTTTTCTTTCCCTTGCTTTTTCCCCTACTCTTCCTTTCTTTACAGTTTCACTGCCATAACTAGAATTCACTTGAGAGTGATTTTGCTTTGTACAAAAGTATTAAGGACAGCGATTTCTTCTCATTGCCTCCTTTTTCCACTCCTCCCCCTTAAGATTTGCTTTAATGACTTGTCCTAATTAAGTTTGAACAAATTCTTTATTATGTTCCCAGATTTTCTGAGGTGTGATCACTTGACCTGTAAATTAGAATTGCAAATTTGGTACCCATGCAGACAGATTATTATAATTGGTGCCTGCTACATCCCTTGTAGCTTTCATTATATCTTTGCACTTAAGGAAGCTAAGACAGTTTCATTTTAGGAACAAACAGGATACACTAAATATAATATGTTTGTCTTTCAAATGCTTATTGCTTTCATATAATATCATTAACTTTTAATAAGAGAAGCTGCTGAGTACTACCTGGGTATGGTAAGAATTAGACCACAGTTTGAAATAAAAACAATACTTCTGAGCACATTAGAAATGGACCAAAAATCAAACCAATGTTTGTAGGGTCAAAACGACCTATGTTACCCAAAAATTGGACCAAATATATTTTCAAAAGCAGTTCTGCCTTGCTGTTGCAGTGATAAGTCTAGTGCTTTTCACTGAAAAAATGAGTGATGGATGGTACAGGCCTTCTTTCAGTAACTTAACTTCCTTGTAGTCTTCCATATAATGAAGAGAACTGTTTGAGACCTGGGGTAATGATTTTGTAGGAATGCCCTGCAAAGCAGAAAAAAATCAAATCGATCTGGATTGGTCTAGGAAGGAAATGATGAGCAGAAAAGTGAAAGAAGCCTCTGAAACAGTCAAAATAGGCTGGTTGACAAACACCATTAAAATTGCCACTTCTTTTTCGTAAAAATTATGCTTCTGTAAAAAGTATCAGACATGAAAAATTAATCAAGTAATCTTCACAGAACTTGGCTAAAGTTTTAATTGGTGACCATTTAAGATTTTTTCCTTTCATTCACTCAGAACTTGGGTAAAAAGGGTAGAAGAAAAGTTACTGGATTAGAAAATTATTTTAAGCTGTGATATTTTTTAATTACCAGCACATCGGTGATGCTGGGTAAAAATAGGAGCCCATTTTCATCTGCTATAAATGGCAGAAATTAATACAAATTGACATTACTCTCTTGCCACTTAATAGTCTGTATAACCAAGACACAAGGACTTAATTTATAGCATTTTTTGGTTTTGTCTTTGATTGCTTGTTTTATCTCTTGTGCATTACCATTTCATTCACAATAGCACTTAGAAACCAGTTTAAAGGTTTTAAAAGGTTGTTGACTTTGTGTCTGTCTCTTTATTGACCTAAGTCAATAGTCCATAGACTTTTTGCTCTGATTTAATTCCAAACTTTTTCTTTATCAGACCTAGCCTGACAATTTTGCTCTGCATTCTCATTCCTGAGGGTGTTTTATATTTCTCTTTGTATTCAGTCTTATGAGGTGCAGATTTGCCAATGGAATGGAGAGCTGGAAAGGCCTCCTATGGCCCTTGCCAGCACATTGTTTCCAGCATCAGCTTTCTCTTATTTAGTTCTGTGCAGATTTGATTCATATGGGGCTTTTCTTCCTTAGAATGAGAGAATCATAGAATCATTTATGTTGGAAAACACCTTTAAGATCATCAAGTCCAATGGTAAATCCAGCACTACCAAGTCCACCACTAAACCCTGTCCCTAAGAACCACATCTACTGTCTTTTAACTACCTCCAGGGGTGGTGGCTCCACCACCTCCCTGGGCAGCCTGTTCCATTTTCATCAAATTAAAATGCAATGCAAAATACATAAAATGATAAAAGAAGATAAATGAGAACTACACTCTTACAGATATGTAGTAAAATACGTACTAACTGTTTCTATAAAAGAGATATAAATAAGATGTAGAAATAAATTTCAGCTACTGCTATTGAGCAAGCCATTTAATCCTACTAGTAAGCACTAGCTCTGCCCTATGGCTGTTTTATGTAGTGTATTCCCAGGCTACTACAGCTTTCTCAGTGCAGTCATAACAGGGACACTCTGCAACTCATCCAGCAGAGCCCAGCAAAGCAGTACTATTTTCTCCCTTCCACATTTCCTTTCCTACCCAGCTATTCTCCCTTCCTAGGGAGCTTGTAAGGAAACTTTACCTGTTTCTCCTTCCATTCCCTTCCTAGTTTCCTAATTCATCCTTGCCCTGATGCCTGTGAGCTATCACACCATTCTCTATCCAGCTGTATTTCAGCCCTCCTCTTCCCTTTCACCCAGTCTTGTTTATAAGCTCTGCATTTGCACAAAGTATTGCCCTTGTGTTTGTTGCAGGTCTATTGTTTATAATGCAGGCAGTCATCTTAAGCTATTTGCAAGTTCAAAATTCACTATATTGTTGCATATTCACCAACTTTCAGCTAGAAAGCATCCCTGATTGTTGTTGTAACCATCAATTCACATCATGGAAATAAGAAATCACCTTGATGAAACAAATTGTTTCCAGTGGTGATGATGCTACTTTAAAAGGATAGAGACCCTGTTCTGTCTCAGAATATAGACATATTATGGACACATCATCTAGACTAGTTTCAAGCTGTGATAGTATAGACTGTGTCAAGTTTTTCACAATGGGTACTGTGCTAAAATAATAAAAATCAGAGTGAGGAGTGGAATCTGCTGAAAATTTTATTTTAGCTGTTTTTACCTAAGGGGCAGCCATGTTCCAAAAAAAAGAAAACATTTAACAATGCTGTGGAGGGAATTTCCTACAACCACTGGCACAGAGTGGAGAGCTCCCTTTGCAACCCAGTAAGGGCCACTGCTGGGACCAGATGATAGGGAAGTGATGGCAGCCTGGAGAGGCTGGGGTGGAAAGCCCAGTTGCTAGGGGAGAAGGAGACATTGGGCTAACAGGTCCCCACAAGTGAGCCACAGAGCCATACCAGCCCTTGTTGGAAATGGGTGGCCATCCCAGTCCGGATGAGAGCATTCAGAATGGATTTACACTCTAAGAAGAGCCATGTTATTGAAAATTAAATTAAATACTAATTAATGAAGCCAGACTTGTGCTAATAAATGGTAAAAAAATGGCTGAGAAAGGCCTCATATCCACTTGTCTACAGTACAGTTTCCTTCAGAAAGAAGTAGGCTGCTAGGTCATGGAGCTTGGTTTACGGATTGTATTGATGCTGGCTTACTCAACTAATTAAAATCCTCATTAGTGATCTTAACTGAAAATCTGCTATTTTCAGGTCAGGCTTCTGCCTGCATTCATTTGTCTGATCCTGGGGTTAAAGCGCATGGACTCAATAGCAGAAAATAGCTCTTCCCAGGTACCTCACTCTCTTCTGGTGCGTCCTTGACAAGAGACTTGATCTGTTCGACTTTCTTTGCCAGATTGTAAATGTGAAGGCAAGAACTTCCCACTTGTCAGACACACAGAAACTAATTTCTTAGCCTTTGAAAAATAAGGTGTCTGATAAGAAGGTATCGGTTGTATTTATTCAGTCATTGGCATTAGTCTGAGCAGTGTGTGGGCATAAACACGGTGACTGGCTAAGTACCCTGAAGACTTTGTGCTGCTGCAGACCTTAAGCTGTATACACACTAGTTGCAACAGCACTCTGAAAACCCATGACTGAGATATCCAGCAGTGATACAAATTTGCTTGGTTAAACAGGGAGAGTGAAGGATTTGCACACAGAGGTTTGCAGGATTGTATATGAACACCATTCTAAGTCAAGCACTGAGTCATCAGCTTCCCCTAAAGCACAATGATGAACTACGTTTTCCGTGGCTTACTATGTCTTTAAAGGTCTGAACAGCCTTTTGTTCTTAGGTAATCAGTTCACAGTACAGTGTGGCTGCAGTGCACTTCAGGATTTCTGCCTTTAAAGAGATTATTCTGAGCCACATTTACTAAATGCAACTTCCAAGATTCATGCTGATTGAAATAAATGAATGCTGGTTAAAGCTGAATGTAGCTACATAAAACAGAAATGGTACATTACAGTTTATGCCCTCTACCTCCTCCCCATTCTCTCATGAACAAAGATTAAACTTTGAGAACATTTGAAAAATTTATTTCTACGATGAAAACCTTACCCTGTCATCTTGTTACCAAGGATGTTTTGCAGTTTGTTTCACCAATATTTGACTGTGCAGCCCACAGCTGCAAACACAAAAAACAAAATAGTGAAGAAATCTTTCCTTATTTTTTAAATACTGTATGTCTATAATGTACAACATCTCTTTAAACATTGCTGATTAATACTTCATTTTCTACATTAGAATTGTTATTAATTATTATCAATAATGGCAAAACGCTAGTGTAAATTGCACTTCTATGAAAAATAAATTTTTATCAGTTGCTTTACTGGAGAATTGCATAGTACTCTCAGCTAATAACAAAACAACATGCTTTCTGTTGTTTTCTAAACATGGGAAAAAAGCTTTATTCCAGGTGACAAATCCTTTATATGACAAATCCTTTATAAATGACTTTATAATCTTATAAGGGGTCATCTGGAATGAAAACATTTTTCTATATCTCATGTGGGATATAATCACCCAGACATATTCTGAATCACAATTTCATATTCTGAATGATGATTTCGTAGACCAAAGAGAAATATCACTCAGGGAGGGGATGAAAAAAAAAAGCCCACCTACATGAATAGAATATGTATTTTTTTGCTAAATTAAATGATGTGTTAGATAAATTCTTTTCAAAAGAACAAGATGAAGTCTTTCCTCAGCCACACATTTGTGTTTTCTTATATAATATTTCAAAAGTTCTAACTGAAAGCATTAGATTTTAAAATGTGGGTAACATTAAAAATGCCTATATTCTGTTTTATTTTCCTTACAGAGTATTTTCTACTCCTAACCCCAGACAGGAAACATCAGTACAGCTGCATCAGTCAGGCCAGGGTTGTCAAAGAGGCCGAGTCCCTGGGCAATGTAGCCGTCCCAGCTATTCCATCACAACAGTGTGAGACAGAGCCTCACCAGCACTCTGGGGCCACTGACTGCTGCAGCCCACAGCTTGCAAGGGAAGCTGTTCCTCCGCTCTCGGCCAAACTCTTGGCAGAAACAGCCAAACAGCCCCATGTTGCCCTGGGAAGAGCCATCTCCAAGCTTTTGAGCACGGTGGTGACTGTGGGCTAGTGTGAGAGGACCCTTGAAGGTGTCACCCTGGGAGGGAGAGCCTCTGTGGTATGTTCTTGGTGACTGCTTGTTTTCAGAGACACTGTCTTCCAGAAAGCACTAAAAATTTATCTCACGTTATATTTTGTATTAAACATACACCATTAGCTTTACGAATGGCTTTCCACAATATATGTCACTACTGGGAAAGAATGAAACAATTCTGGTAGAGCCAGATGGAAAGCATAAACACACTGTGGGAAGTTTTGTCATGAAAGAAGACATAATTTTAAAACAAAACATTCCTGCTCAATATTTTGAAATGAGACTAAAAAGTACAGGTCACAAGAGCCTTTATTCTTAAATTAGTATTCTCTAAATGCTGAGAACACCAGCACAGTATGCCATTATTGAAACCTCAGGCTTTTCCATGTTTTTTGTGATTTTGTAGGATGAAAAAAAAAAGGAAAGGCATTTTGGAAACATGTTGTTCTAGCTGCAAATAAGACAGTTGCACAGTATGAATTGCTTTGGATGTGTCTGTCTTCTAGTGAGAAGTTGAAAGAGAAACAACTTCAGATTCAGGAAGCACTGGAGATCAAGAACTGCTGAAAACTCCTCATGCTACTTTTTTACTATTATTACTTTATTTTCCCATGGAGAAGTGCTGTTTTTCTCAAAACTCATGGTCTGTCTGAATGTCATCCCTCCTTTCCAGTCTTTTTAACTAATGAACCCTCAGAAGAAGTTCTGCCCCAACTGGAAGTTCCTGGGATCCTTCTCTCAGATGGGACACAGTGAGACCATTTTCACTGCCCTTTGCCAAATAATTACAATCTCCTTTCTCTTGTTCTCCACTAAGGAATATGATGCTATGTGGAAGTTCTCCTGCAAAGCACTGTCATCTCCAAACCCTGAAGGAATACAAGCGCTCATAGCACCACTTCAGTACATCTTCCAAGGTTTAATACTAAATAATATTGCTGATATTAATCACTGTAATACTCATGTTACAAGCATCACGAAGGCCAATTACCCACCTTACTATGTACTTGAAACTCTAGAGATTTCCCTCTTGTTGAGCACTTGGTCATGTAGTGAGAGGATATATACCTGGAGCTTCGGGGAACAAGGATTTGAGGAAAATATTTGGCTGAAAAAGAAGATACCATGAGAGAGATTTATGGGAAACCAGGGAGAAGTGGATTATAAACCATTACTCAAATAGAGGAGGCACAGTTGTCTGGTTATTTAGACACAGACTGGACTCCCTACAGCGAACAGGACAGTGTAAGCTGTTCACTTAGACAGTATGGACACAATATTTCAGCACTGTCACCACGGAAGACCATCGGTAGCAGAAGTGAAAAAGGTTGATGAAGATGAGGTTAACAAATGTTAACAATGCTCATGCACACTGATCATCATGTTGGGGTCCTACCTAAACAAAAAGATTTAAAAAGGTTAAATGCAACACTAGTAGCAAATCCTCCCTCACAGAGTGATTCATAAATGTTGTTTCAACTACAGTGCAATCAACATTCTTGAAACATGGTGATGCAGACTGTACAAAAGCTAATCTTATAATCATTTATCCTCTTTTTTTGATGTTAAGACCTTTTTCTAAAAAAAGCAAGGGCATATTCTTAAGAGTTTCTATGTATTAATAATATATTTTATCAGACTGACTGCTATAAGTAGAAAAACAGGTCAAACTGTTGGACATGCACAATGTTGAAATAGCATAGCTCTTATACATCCTTCCCACTTGCAATTTCATGCACTGGAACACACATACAAGCATTGAAAGATTTATTAGAAAAACAATCCTGTTTTGAAATAGGGCTCTTGAGATCCTCCTTTCTAATTACAGAGGCCCCAACCTCACTAAACCCACTAGCAGAGGCAAGTTGCCTGTGGCCAAAACAAACGAAATGCATTTAGGCCCTTCACAAGTACAAAATTCAACCAGCATCTCTCCACTACCAGCACAAGAAATATGCCTTCACACAGAACAATCAACTGCTATGGCCTGTAATTCTGGGGAGGCCTTTTATCAGGTGCATTGAGTGCTCTCAGGGTAACTCTGCAGGTGAAACTAAGCAACTACTGGGCACCAGAGAGAATGAACACACACAAGTAAAGGACAGAAGTTCCCCAGTTATCAGGGAGAGAGCATTTCTCAGAAAATAATCACTGCATTTTGAAAATCTTAGGCCAGACTGTCAAGGATTCCTACAACATTTTCCAAAGAAAAACTTGTGTGCTTTCACAAATCTGCTGGATACCAAAACCCATGAATTAAGAGACAGTGCTTTTGTGACAGAAAAAGCTCCCACCTTCCCCTTGGTGTATCTCTTCCTCTGACTCCTCTTTCTCTCACTGTTCCTTCCTCTAACTTTCCCTTTGAGATGATCTGAGCACAACTAATGTGATAAGACAATGCGCTCAACTTGTACTTAGCTTTGAAGTCTTCTGCTTCTATTTCAGACCTGAAAAAGGACTCACATGCCCAAAAACTTGTCTAATTTTGCCAGTGATATGAGCTGGTCTAATAAAAGATACTGCTTTCACCAAGAAAATCTGTCTTGATTATGTCTTTAGGCTGCCATAACAACAGCACCACCACCATTATACTTCATGTGACACAGTCAATCAGTAGATATTTTTTGTCTTTCCATAAGTGATCCATAAAGCTAAAATAAACCAGGCACTGCATTTTTTTTTAGACTGATGGCTCAGAGAGAGAACTACAAATAGTACTCCAACCAGCAGAGCCATAATTCAGACAGAAAGTGTGTGTGAAAGGAAGGGGCAGGGGTGGGGGAATTTGTGACTTCAGAAGACATATACAAACACCTGAATTAAAAAATTAAATTCAGAACCACGGTAAGGTGATAGAAGACAGATATGTTCAAGCGATGACATCTAAAGGTCATATAAACTCATGAACTAAATCAATATTATTTGCAGGAAACTTACAGTGTTGAATTAAACTGATCGTTATTCTTAATCAAACACTGAGGTTGAATACTTTTGCTTCCAAGTTTCTTTTTATTTTTATTCTTTTAAAGACTCACATCTATCTGGAGCATCATTTTGAGAAGAAACAGAGGAGACAAACAGATGTAACAAGAGAAGGAGATCATTTGCCAAACAAATACAGGGCTGAATACAAGCATAGAGTGAAAAATAACATAAGCAAAATAAGGCTGGTGAGAGAGGCAGCCTGTCAGGAGTGTTTGAATGAGTACACTGGGGAAAAGGAAAATGGAGGAAGACATGCAAATATTTTTAATAGACGTCCAAAAAGGCAAAAAATTGGTGACTCTTAGAAACATGATGCAGATCAAAAGTACCTGTGAAGAGACAGAGGAAAATGACACACAGCTTGATCGACAAGAGAGGAGGATGATTCCTGTGGCAGCATTGTAACTTCTGTAAAAGACCATACAGCAAAAAGAAACAGAACCAATAGCTTTACTAATTATGCATCAGAAACAGAAATTCAAGAAAGCTGATTTTTTCCCACTGTTTTCACATAATTTCTGTTATAAAATGTTAAAATTTAATGTCAAACTACAGCACCTTATAAACCTCAGTTGCTTCTAAACCTGATTTCTGTTTCATATATTCAGATTAGTTTACTTTATTAAATGCCTGATCTGCTAAAGGTAAAGCAAATACTCTCACATCAAACTTCTTTCATTGACTACTGTATTGCTTTCAGGGAGTAACAGCAACCTGTTTCCCAAGTATCTATTTCCTTGAAAAAGATGCCTATTTAAAGAAATGCGTAGGGTGATCTTCACATATATTTTCAGACTTCCAGCTTGGATCCCTCAGAGTTTTAGTCATACAATCATTTTTCAGCCTTCTCTAAGGATAGTCATAACAACCAGATATCTGAATTTCAGCATAAGAATGTATGTCTACTGAGCATCATCTTCTACCCAGGTGCAATTGTACTCAATTGTCAGTGTTATAAAATGTGGATAAGTCAAGAATGCCTGTTACAGTGCTCCACTCTGTAAAGACATGGAACTCACAACAAAAGCTTTGAGATGTGCATTATCTATTGTATCTAATTTGTGCTCTTCCTCGGGGTATTTGAGACATAAGTCCCGAACTCCCCAAAACCATGTGAGCAGCAGAGAGGGTGTTTTGAACAAGACACTGAACTGAGCAGTGAGAACAGAGTATGGTGACAAAATTTTCTCCATTTTCCTCTGCAAGATAATGCTCCTCAGCTGCTCTCCTGGGGTTTCCTCTCACTGCTTCATGTACAGTGACCTTTGTCTTTGATTTTGTTCCTTCTCACATATTACTTTGAACTACGAGGAGCTTATTTTCTTTTCTCATTTATATTTCAAAATACAAATCATGCTTACTAACTCTCTTGCATCTCATTTACTTTTTAAAAGTTTACATTTTTTCCTGTTAAAAAAAACCTACAACATAAAAAACATACAAAATACCTCAACCTTAATGTCACTAGTCCAACAATCCTGGGGAGTGGATAATCATCAGGAGAGGTCCTGCTGAAATGTACAGAACTGAGCTAACCACACCAGTGGGTTAATACAAACCACTCAGTTTTTCTCTCTAGAGGCTCAGCAGTTGCTAAAGATACAGGCATGTTGCAGAAAAACATGCCAATTTCCTAAAATAATGCTGTTATTTCTTGCATTCTGGTCTTTTTCTACTAATACTCTACTTATGTGAGTATTTTCCATAAGAATTCCTATTGGACTTTCTGGTCATGCTTCTAATTTTCTGTTCATGTAATCATATTAATGAATTACTTGGGCAGCAGCTTTCCTTCTCAAGAATGAGGTGTCAACTGAGTTCATTTGTAATCTGAAATATGTCCACCTAGCAACCAAGCTTCAAAAATGCTGTATTCAAATTCCAAACCTTGTATTCAAAATTACTTTTGGAATTCAGCAATCACATCAGCTTATTACAGAAATGGAAAGTCTAATTGCATGATGTCAATCTAAAACTAAACTATTTTGGTAAATTTTGTATTCAAAGTCAGACAATTTTTACAAGATTTTCATTTTAAGTACTCTCAAAAAAAAAAAAAGAAAAAAGAAAAGAAAAAATAAAATACCAATTTTTTGCTTTTTAGTATCTGTTAATGCTGAGCATCTACATGTTGAACAGTCTTGTAGTTTAATATTTATAGAAATTAAAGTAAAATTTAATAGTTCTGCCAATATAGTAAACTTTGTACTGTGCAACATTTATTTTTATGATCATTTATATCTTTAAACTGTGACATATGACATAAATAATTCAAGTCAGGCAACATGATAAAATCCTTTACTAGCTAAAACTTGTTTATGGATAGCTCTTTCTTGATTGACACACACTAAAACAATTAATGTACATCATTGCTCATTGAAATGCTCATTTGTAGTAAGACTACTATGCTTAGGTAACAAAGCCACAATAATGAATCTCCCTTTTTTACCAAAAAAACAGATGTAGGTTTTGGGGTTTCTTGCAAGTAGTGTCTGTTCAAACAATCTTAATGTGGCCTCTGATGAAAAGACCATTACACTAAGCCTGTGATTTGCAGTGGAAACCTACAGCAAATATAAGGATAAAAAAAGGTAGCCTGCAGTGGAATATGTCCTCAACCTCAAAATTCATGACTTTCTGTTCTAGACGGAATTATTAGTAATACTTGCAGAAGAGACTTCTCAGTTACAGCTTTTCTACCTTCATTTTGATGAATTTATGGGCATGAACAGAAGTCTTACATAAATAAGACTTGTGGACTAGAATCTGAAAACATTTGCACCACCAGCACATTTAGGTATTAACATTTGCACAGTTGCCATCTCATTCCTGTTTCTAAGCATGAGCAAACCTAGCAAGAATGCATTCACCAATTAGATTATATTTCTTATTTGAAATATAACTTATAAGATTAGGCTCTGTTGATGGGTGCAGACAGTTCACCGTTATCGGGTTCCTACCTGGCTGTGTGTGACTTTTTCACTAAAAGAGTGTTATGCTTCTGCTAATAAAGTCTTCTGCAGAGCAGTGCTTAGGCACAGTCATTTATCCAACTGTTCTGCTCTCAGACCAGAGCAGAATTAAAATCTGGCCGCCCAGACTATGCGTAGAGCAAACACACACTGGTTACCACCTGCCTCTCTGGAGATACCATTTTATTTTTCTACAGAGACAGGAGATGCCTTATGCAATATTCATGTTTGGGGGGGTTTTCCCCCACATATTTGGCAAAACATTAAAACTGAGGATCAGCAAAATAATATTTTAAGTATAATAGTAAAATAATAGTAAAATAGGATAATAATATTGTAACTTCAATAAGGACATCTTGAGCAAGCATAATAAAAAGTAAGACTCATGAGGCTGATGAGGCTGATAAGACGGAGAATCCTTGCAAAAGTGTAGTTGCTTGGATTAGCAAATCTGATGTGGACATAGTTTTTATAACACTGCTCAATTTTACACAAATAAATGAAGTTCTGGCAATATTTTTCACCTAGCCAAGGGTGACTTTCCACCTTCAGCCCACACCTTGTATCATGTACACTTACCATTTGATTGAATAAACAGTTTAAGTTATATATTAGTGGTAGTAAATTTTGGTATGAAGCTATAATTTACCACTAAACTGAGCCTGAATGTAATTTTTTTCCCATTGATCTCTGCTCCAATTTGATAGCTCTTTTCAGCAGATGGCATTTTTAGAAAACAACCAGATTCCAACTGTTTCTACCAAAAGAAGGTCTGGATTCAAGGCGAAAAAAAGGGTTTGCTAAATGCCAGTTACTACCAACTCCATATCTGGTAATTTAAGCTGAACTCAGTTGACTTGGATGAAAAAACAAATTGATTTACAGGCAAGAAAGAATTCTCACAACTCCCTGCTCCCCAGCTGACTGTTAGCTGCTAAAGTAGGGTCAATGGTTTGGTGAATGGTTCTCCAGAGGAGGGAAAGGGAAGTAAAATGGGAAAGAATTACATAATTTTTTTAGCAAAAGACTTAAAAAAAAAACCCTGAAATGTAACATACAGAGGAATAATGGAGCAAAGTATGCTACAATTTATTTGTAAAGTACTTCAGACAATAGTCATGTGAACCTAGATTTAATAACAGTATCTACACACTGAAAACACAGGTGTGCTGATTGACACCAGGAAACTGAAGGACTTAACATTGTAATAAAAAGTACACAAAATACAGGTGAGGATGTATGTTCTGCAGTAATAACTCCATTGCAAGTAAGATGCTTCAGTATGTCCCAAAGACCGTGGAAATTAACAAAATCTCCTCTGCATAAAAATTATCTATTCATTTTGCAATAAATGTTTTGTGCTTATTTTGCTAAAGAAATTAATTGAGAATTTAATCAAGTACGTGAAGTGTTAAAATGCTCTATCAAGAACACTCTTTTTACTGGCAATTTGAGCAGCATGTATTACTTTGGTTTTCTCTTTCTGGGCTAAACACTACTTTACTTAGAAGGTGAATGAGTGGTACTTGTGGACCTGTCAGTTGAATAGCCTTCTGATCATAAGATCAGAGATTTTCCAGTTATTTGAGTCACATTAGTAACAGCTCAGCTAATTAGCAATTTTAAAAGGACCAACTCACTAACAAATTAAAAGAAGTATCTGTATACAAAGAGAGATTGTTCGATTTGGCTCCAGTCTTGATAGTAATAAATAAAAGCATCTATTGTGGGAAAGCGGGGAAATGTCTCATCTGTAGTGATAGGGATTCATTTTGGAATGACACAGTCGCAGTTTCTATTTTCTCAGTGTTTTGTGTGGTATGTTTTGGTTTCTGCTTATTGAGAGTGAAATTTAAGGTCAGAGGCTAAATGATGTCAAAATGCCTTCCAATCATTTGATGTGACAAGGCAGCTGAGATGTTCAGGGTGTGTCCCGAATGCCACAAATATGTGGCAATGTTTAAGGGAACACTGTTGGTGGACTTACTGTTTCTGCTTGCAGATAATTTTTTTCAAAAGTAAAGTTAACAAGGACATCTTTGAAAATATTGCCATACCCCTCTAAAAGTGGAAATGCTTTTATTCTAAAACAAAGAGACTGAAATAGAAAAAGTGATTCTAGAGGCATTGGCTGAATGCCCTGTTGCCCCAAGCACTGTGATGTCTTTTATGGATGCTATGAAACATTTCAGTTTGCCTTGGATTAGGACACTGGCAGTACAGAGCATGTGATCCCATCCTCAGCAAAGCATTCTTTCTCTTCGGGACACAGCTATGGAGTGATTTTTCCTAGGAGATTAGATGAATCTAGCCTGGGCATCTGAAATACTTTTTTCTCTCACATAATGGAAAGCTTTTAATCAGAAACGCGACACAAGCCAGTAACAGGAGCCCTCTTGGTTTTCTCAAAGCAAAAGCAAAGACATCAAGCAAAATAAAAAACTCCAATAACCTTAAACTAGTAGCCGAAATATGCAGCAGAGAACTCTTGTTACTCAGAGAAAACAAGGAACCACGTTTTCAGAAAAAGGGGTTGTTACTGCAAGTTTAAAAAGTGTTCTAAAGCAAGTTCCTTGCTAGCATAACATTATCCTTGTATCACAACTGAAAAAAATTGTTAAAATTACTTCAGAATTGCTAGTTTGAACATATCAGGAGTACTATGAACACAGTGTTCTGACTTTCAGGGGGCTGGTATCAGGCACTGTGGAAAGAATAGGTGGCCAAAGCCATAGGGCTTTAGTCTGTGACTATGAAGTCAATAGATTTTGTAAGTGAATGCCAGGACAAGATGCATAGATTATAGCTCAGCAATTTCTGAGTGGAAGATCACGAAAATACATTGCTTTTAATGTATTAAAAGATCTAGTGATCTTTCATTCAAAAAGCTTTGTCATGATCTGTCATCTCCTTAGATGAGACGTTTCTGTCGTTGTTTCATACTGAGCACAGTAATCCACTGCTGCCATAAGTAACATCACACTAGAAAAGGTAAAATTTTGGCTGGTGGATCTCCAAGGATTGATTTTAAACTTCCCAGGAAGAGTCTTAAGGACAAATTAAAAGAGTCCTGTAGGTTTTGATTGTAGTTGAAATGATATACAGTTATATATATTCTGCTAAGATAATTTCTTAAAGTGATGGAGTTTTGTTGTTCTCAGTTGAAGCATTTCTAAACAAAATGTTAGATAAATCACAACAAATCAAAGCAAACAAAGGAAAGGTATTAGCACAAAGAAAAGTCCTGTTGGAAAAGTAAGAGTTTAATAGAAGCAACCTGAGTACTGATGTTCATATGCTGGTGGTCGGAGGGATGAAGAGTCAGAGAAAGGGTTTGGAGAAATTTAAATAGTTTTAAAGGAAGAGAAGGAAAGTATATCTGCCATCTAAAATAAAAACAGCATCATAAGTATCTTCAAGTATTTAAACCAAAGTCATGAACAGCTGAAGCTAAGTGGAACTTTTCTTTAATAAATAACATAACTTAAGAGTAAAAATAAATTAGTGCATATCAGAAAAAACAAAATCATATAATAATCATATAATAACCACGCAATCAAGAAACTAAAGGCAACCAAAAGAATTCTGGTTTTCATACAAAAAATTGTCAAGAGGAATAATTTTAATTGTAAGTAGTGGCTCATACTCAGGAAAAAAAAATCACAAAAATTAAATTCAAAATATATAAACCATTGCTTTTCTCCTTCCTGTCTCTAATTTATTTTACACCAGCTTTTATATGTAGAATTTACAAGCATGAGTACATCAAGGACCCAAAAGGACAAGTGCAAATAGACGACACTCCCGTCACAATTTGCTAGAAATCCTTTGCTCATTTATCAATGCCTTTGCACCCCAGAAGAGCTGCATAAGTCAACACTAAACAGGAAAGATGATGCTCTTCCCTAAACCATCTGATACAGCTGTGGCAAGCACACCTGACTGGCTCCAGCTGATGCAGGCTGCACCTAACTGGGCTCTGCAGGCAGCAGCTAGAAATCATTTCTGATTCCAGTTCCAGGTGTCTTACTGGCGTCTCATACCTTCCTTACCCTGCCAGATCAGCATAAAGTGAGCAAGCCTAAATTCTGTCCTAGAGACCCTGGAGTTTCAGAAAATTTAAAACAATGTCTTCACTTTCATCTGAATATGTGACAGCAAAATTGAAATGTATGTAACACACAGTTTTCCAAAGATGAGGTCCCCCGTACTGATCGCTGGCAGCATGAGTGCTTCAGGGCTAAGTACTCAGATCCCACATTCCCAAGTAGTTCGGCTGTATGTGTACTGAAATGCTAAATGCTTGCCATTGTTTTCTGTAATATGCAAGGGCCAGTTGGCTGGCATGTAGAACAGTTAAGCCTTTATTGTTGCTAGGCTTAACATTTTCAGCAAGGTTGAATAAAGCTATTATCAGTGAGACTTCCATCTGTTGTTTCAGGAATATAGCATGGGGCTTTTTAAGCAAATGCAGAGACCTATGCACATTACTGAGGCTGAGCCCAAAAAAAAGGTACCAGAAACACTAAGCCACTTAAGAACATGTGAAATCAAGGGTCTTGTCTGCTTCTGTGCCAATTGGTCACAGCAACTTGACCTCATGGATTTTCATGCAATCCCAGTGAGGAGCTAGATGACTTTATTTCCATCAGACATTCATCTAAAAATACTCCTTGAAGATGCAAATCAGTTACATCTGGTCACCAGGAAAGTATATTTGACTACTGAGATAAACACTTCAGGGAGGTATAACAGCATCTGCATTTACCTGGTACTGTACACTGCCTTTTTATTTAAAGTATCATTATAAATATGCCTTTATATTGTAGTATTCCCAATGATTACAATCCAGACTACAGTATAACAGCACTGCATGCTGTAGAAATGAAAAAAAACCATTACTTTTCCCTCAGATTCTGTAGAATTCAGTACTGGAGTGACAAAACAAAGGACAGAGTGATGAAGATCATCCTATAAGCTCTAGAAAAGTAGAAACATTTGTCATAAGCATTTTAAAGCATTTTATTAAATAGCCATTAGATTTTATTTCCCTACTTTTCTCTTCAAAGTAATTGCTATTGTTTTCCTTCAGACACAGCTAAAGTGAAGCAAGTCTTACTGTTGAGCGCAGGTAATGCGTCACATTTCACTTTGACGGTTTGGACTTTCTTATCTAATTTCACCATCACTCTGTTACTCATGCAGATTTAATGAAAAAATCAGATAGCCCATTTAGGGTGGGGTTGCTTATACTTCTTTCACTTCTTCCAAAGTGATTTGCTCTTCCACAGTTGAAGACTCCCTAACTCCATAAAAATACACATTTCAGCCATAAAACATGTAGGAGGTAGCCAAACATTTAACTTTGTTTTACAGCTTGCTGGGAAAAATAAGGTCTGCTGTGGTGAAGCTGCTAATTTTGACAGACTGAAATGCTCTTCAAGGAATTAATGTTCGTATATAATACTGACCTTAAAGTATCTAAAGAGAAGTTTCTTTTAAGCTTTCTTTTGGGAATTCATCACAGCTATTACAGGTGGTCTGTGGCATGGTCAGTCATCTGTTTCAGAAACAGGTGAGCTTATCAAATATTTCCTATTATTCTATTATATCGAGGAGTTGGACTTGATGATCCTGATGGGTTCCTTCCAACTCATTATATTCCATGTTTTTGTCTTCGTCATATGGATTCTCTAGTTTAAAAGCATTTGCCACTCCTCATCTTTGATATTAAATGCCTTTTGGTATAAAAAAAACATAACAATATTGGGTCAGGTAATTTGCTTGGTTTTTGACAGCTGTTTTAAAACATGAGGACTTCAAAATACAATTTTAAGATAAAATTTTATACAATTAAAAAATTTTAAAAACATATCTGTATCACACCACATCAGATGTACTCATTACTTAAACACACACACGCATACACACATATATATATATGAATTCTCTTTTAGAAATTGTGATGGAAATTTTTACTATGTAAATCTAAGAGGGGAAACTGTCAGTATTTGCATCCAAATTTTGATATTTCCCAAGGAGCAAAACTGCATGACAAAAATTATGGCTCTTAGCATTTCACACCACGAGGTCTGTGTTTATTCTCAAAATGTGTCCTTGAAGTTGTAATACATTCTGCATTTGCTCTAACATAAAGAGGAACAACCACATTGGAATCCATCACATCTTATGCAAACTGCTGCTGAATTTATAGCAGTGAGAGAGGAATAATCACACATTCAGGCAAATTATCCTTTAGCCCATGTACAAGGAAACCAGAGAGAGAGACTTAAAGAAAAAGCTTGTGGAATAATCCTTCTACTTTCAGATAGGAAAACATATAGTAAGTACTTTGTTTATGTGCCTCAAATTGGTCCTGAAAAATGCCCATCTAGTACAATACATACTTTCTTTAGAAAAGCAAACAAGCTATGAGTACTGTTATTACTGGCAGATGCTTCCAAAACTTTTGCCAAGTCATCACCCAAGACAAATGCCATTCTATCCTCAAGCACATGTAAAACCAAATGCAAGCTGTACACCATTCCTGTGGTCTGCAAAAACAAGACAGAACGCAAAACAAAAGACTGGGTTACAAAACAGTGAGAAAAGTTATGGTTAGGCAGGCTTATAAGAGGCTTGATAATATATTTGGTACAGAGCAGAAAATCCTGTTGTGGTTTCTAGAGCTTTCTGCAATACTTGTTAATGGGCTGGTTTGCTTTTTGGACTGGATTTTGTTATTTTTTAGGACACCTATGTGTAGTTAAATCACACAGAGAGGCACATGGATGATACGAACATCCTTTAGGTTCCCTTTCCTGTAACCTGCAGTCTCTGCTTTCCACTCACTTACCTCATTACAGACTGGTCACACCTTATTTCGCTCTTTAAATTCCAAGGTCCATGCAGTCTTACGCCTTTTACAGACAGGAAGCAGTTAATAAATGCAACAATTAAAATAGTGTGACTTAAAATAATGAGGCATGTACATATGAACTGCAAAGTGTGGTGGAAGTGTTGTTGCTACGGAGGTGCAGCTATAACCAAGCTGTCAGTGGGTATTGGGCTCCTAGAATACAGAAATCCAGCATCTAAAGAGAGAAAATCTTTTGTATGGCTGTTCTTTTGTTTCCTTTTGTGCCTAATGGAAGGGAAAGCAGAAAGTTTGAAATAATATGGTGGGTGTTGGATACTGTGAGAAGTGACTTCTCTTAATTTTCAGCAACTGCGTCTCCCATTCTGTGACAAAACTGCAAATCACTGGCAATAGAGGAAAAAAATCCAACGTTTGCCAATTTTAATTATTATTGGTCAACTTTAGGAAATGAAAGTATTAGAATAAAAACAGAGACTAATATTTTGATCATCTTGCAGCAGAATCAAAAAGTGAGATTGACTGCTACATAAGGTTTAGTGAAATTTCAAATCAGCAGTGACTGTAATTTTCACCAAAATATTTTCATAATCTCTTATTTTGTGGGGTTTTCTTCATTCTCACTTACTGAACTTGGTTTACTGCACAAGTTGAAAGCCCTAATCAGAAACAAGGCTCCAGGACAGAACTGCCCACCTAAACACACATCGCTTTCTTAAGAACTCAATCAGAAACAAAACACTACAAATAGACATGGTTGATACTAGGAGAAGCAGGAAAGAAAAAACATTCTAAGGCCCGACAAATAATTACGTTGTCCAGTTCAGTAATGAAAGCCTTTATTTTCCTTTTTAATTAAATATCTTTAAGAGCTATTTTTGAATGCTCCATCTTTCACTACTTGATATCCTCTCTCCCGTAATCTCCTTCACTCCCCCCTTGGGCGATACAACCCAAGTGTGATTTAAAGAAATGTGTGAAGTAGCAAAAGCAATAGGATGTTTATGACAGCTGGATTTTGAATAGATTAAAGAAGGGAGTAATGCAGAAGCCACAACAAAAAACCCTCAGGAGGTTGGAGTGCAATGAACTTCAACCTATAGCAACTGAAAAATTTCAGGTTTTCAACCCCTGGGGTTTTGTCCTTGTTTTGAAAACTATTGTTATCATTCTTTATATTATTCTTCAAATCCCTTGGGCCTTTGTATACACCAGCCTTGACCGGTTTGTTTGGCACACAATCTTCTCCTCATGCTTTTCAAACATCCATGCAAGTACACAAAGCTTCCCCATGGATTTGGCACCATATCTAAGAGATGCAACCTGACTTTCATAACAGGCAGCTCCAGCAGCAGCTGGGAACAATCTGTGTTTCAAAACATAAGAACTGAGAAACAGGCAATTAACATGAATCCAATTGCAATTTTGACACTTTTAGAACTATGTTAGCCTTTTTCCAGCATCTCCTATGAAATGTCAGTCCTCTACACAGTGTGCCCCACTGACTGAGAATGCAGCACGACGCATGCACTGGACACTTTTAGGAACAAGCTGTACATTCTCACATTAATATAAAAATGCTGTTAGTACCACAGTGCTGCATTTAAAAGAAAGCAAAGCAACACAGTAGAGATAAGCCCACCTATTTAAGAAATTATAAATCAGACTTACAAAAATATGGATTTGAAATTAATTTATAGTTAAGGAGTTACTTCTGATTAAGTTTTGGCATAATCAGAAATATGATTATTTTTGATCAATGAACACATTTTGCAGATTTTTGGGGGATAGAGGGTTAGATGTAGCTTATATAATAATTTATCTCTAGGAGCAAATTGTACATTGGCAAAACAACAAGCACAAAGAAATATCTGCAGAAATTGGGAGGGGAAAATTCTATTCTTCTAAAAATATTCTATTTATAAATATAAAGAGAAAAACTCTGAGGTAATAGGAAGTCCTTCCTAATTAAAAATTGAAGAATTGCTTCCCTAGAAATTAATGTGCTTCTTGATAGTTACATGTGATATAAAGTAGAATTATTAATTGCTAGCATCAATATTATCAGTGATCTTAGATGGGTTTATTTACAGAATAAGACATTAGGCCACTGCTTGGGAACTGGCTTGGCACTGGAGAGCAGATGGTGAACCGCTGCATTGTGCATCAATTTTGTATGTTCTTTTATAGTTATTATTATTTTCCTTTCCTTTTCTGTCCTATGAAAGTGGACTTAGCCTATGGGTTTTATCTTTTTGCTGAATCTCTCCCCCATTCCACTGGGGGCAGTGAGCAAGTGGTTATGTAGTGTTTGAGCTTCCAGACCGAGTTAAACCAATGGCAGAATTCTTTGTCTCTTCTTTAATTACAGAATACTACATAGACGCCTTTTGGGATGTTCAGGCAAATTGCTCCCTGAGGTGCAAAAGGCCCATAAAACCCTCCTGTCAAAACTTCTATACTATTAAGATAATTTTTTGACACAGAAATTGTTGCATCTTTATTCTCAAGTAAGTATTATTTCATTAGCACTTAGTAACATCTGAAGAGAACCACTGAAAACAATTTTATTCACAGATGATAAAAAGATCCCAGGAACCTTACAGAGCTGCTTCCCTTAAGCTTGTTTTATAAGCATCTTTTCTTGGTGCCTCTTGACAAGCATCTTGACTCTCTGGCAGGATATTTTAAAACTGCAACAGAACTTCTTGATTGAGATTCCCCCATCTTTACAATTTGGTTTTTTTAGCTTGGCCAGGCAGAAAGCTGTTTTGTAGCTAGGCTTTCTAGTTGCGTCTTGTTTAACAGTATTGAGAGCAAATAAACTCAAACCTTCCTAATCTCTCCTGGCCTTTCTTCAGCACCTTGTGCTTTGGGCTGAGTGCCACAGGCTTGTGGCAAACTTTCTATTTGCTTATCTCAGAAAGTGTTTCACTACACTGTCACTTGCTGGACCTTGCAGTTCACACATCTTTTGGAGTCATTTAATGTTACAGGGAACAAGTTTGCTCTTGATGAGACATCTGTCCTGGGTAAGCTCCAGAACTGAAATACTGCATTATTCATTCAGAGTTTATCATATTCCTGTAGTGACATTTGAAGCCTTGCAGGTCTATTTTCTACTTAGTTTGCACTTTAATCTCATATTGCAGTGGGTGGTGGCCTGGGAATCTTACCAGAATGTTGCAGTCACTTTCCTCATTTCCCATGCTGTATTACAATGTGCAGGTTGTGTTCAGCACACAGTTGGTGTCATTCTCCAGCTACTCACTGACCATGCTGCTTCTACAGAAGAGGATGAAACCCTTTTTTTCTCCATGCTGTGTATCATGGCTTGAGGCAACAGTCTCCTCTTCTGATGCTCCACCTCATGCAGGATTTTTAAGAACTCTGCAGTGTCAAGTCAGTACTAAACATATTTAGTTACCAATCAGCTGATCGGGAGAAGCTACAAATTTTGTTTAAAATACCCTTGTGCTTAACAAAAAGCTGTTTAACGCATTTTCCAACATTACTGGTTGAGATGACTTCTTGAATATGTGGGGAAAAAATATTTTCAAATTAAATTGATTTTGAAAAAAGATAATTCTTGAACAAATGCACAATTTTATTACCTAAATTAGTATAGTGAGTGTTAGCAAAAGAAAGGAGATTTAAATTAGCTAATTAGCTAGCATGATTTAAAATCTAAACATTTGGAATAAAGCTAACAGCCAATAACTGCCTGAATCTCCTTACAAAAATGAACTCAACAGGAAAAATAGATCCCTTTAAAATGTGAGGAAATGTTTGCTGTGGCTTGGTGTGTTCTAGTCTCTTCCCATGTGTTCCAACCTTAGTGACAAATAACTAATACAAAGGTACATCTAAAGAAAATACATTTTATACTGAGACATGGATTTGAAATAAACCCCAACCAAAAAATGAAGACATTTGAAAAATCCAGGTTAACATGTAGAATTTAAAGGGAACAGAAAATTTTACTTCTGGGAGAAACATAGAATTAATTGTAAATCAGGACATCTATGCAGAATGTAATTTCCAGAGAAGTACTTTAGTACTTCTAAAGTACTTTTCCCAAACTACCTTTTTATATCACAAACGTAAGGTCCAATATAATCTCTTAATTTTAAATGTGAAAGCATGTTGGGGAAAGACACATCCCCATCTTAGATGTTGATTTGCTTTTCTTCTCAACTGCATATACAGAAAGGTCAGAACACAAACTAATAATAGCACCAGTATAGCTGAGGTTCTGTGTTATATTCTAGATAACCAGGTTTATTTATGGGAGGAAATAAGGCACGTACTTAAAGCCAAATATGTCCTTAATATGTTGATTTTGAAGTCAATGTCATCTGATGCTGCCACCAAGTAGCTGGTGAAACCCCAAACCTTTTGATTGGTTATAGCTAGTTTCCTTAAAATGTGAAGTCCTGCAGACATGGAGTTTTGTATCTGGGAGGAGGTTGACTATGAGCAAACTATTATGTGAAAAAAAATTAGTATTTTCTGTTGTAGTTTTCTGCAACTCATCGAAAAGCAGAACACAACTTTAATAAAACAGTATGAATATTCAAATAGCATGAGTTATCTGGTCAACATAAAAATCATTCACATAGTTTCCTGGACTAAAGGCAGTATTTTTGATGACAGAGCAAGCTAAATGCAGCTTCATGTGGTTAGTTCTGGTCTAAAGATATATTAGACCTGGTCCTGCACTTGAAGAACAACGTGTTTAACTGAATGTGTTTCATCCTTTCAAAATATAGATTTTATGTCAATATTCTGTATTTCCTCAGTGGTACAACTCAGCTCCTGTGTTCTTTTGCCTTAAGCTGTTACAGAGCACATATCTAACAGAGTCATCCTTTGTACTGGAACCAGACCAGATCTATTAAACCGTAATTATTCTCTGACTACAGACATGACAGTCTGTTGAATGAACAACCTTGAGGTGAACTGGACTGTCAGCTACCAACAGCCACTTCAGACACAGTAACTCCTCAGCTTTGTAAGATCTTGGTATTGTGGATTTATAGAACAGATTCACAGAGAAGACATTTCTAATTGTCAAGTTTAACTCTGTGGGGAAGGCTATAATTGTTTAATAAATAGTCATAAATTTATTGGCACTCACTGTTATTGTTTGGTAGACTTCGAGAGAGAAAAGCAGTGTAAGACATGGGTGTCTCAGATAGCAGACTGACTACTATGAGCAGATGCTGAGAAAGCTGGGACCGTTCAGCCTGTGGAACAGAAGGTTTGGAGGGATCCTTAATCCATAAATACCTGACGGGAGGGGATGAAGACTTCATCAGAAGATGGGAGGGAACTCAGTGGTTCCCTGGGAAAGGATGAGAGTCGATGGACACAAACTGAAAGACAAGAAAATCCATGTGAACATAAGGAAACATGTTTTCATTGTGAGAATTCTCAAACACCTGAGCAGGTTGCTCAGGCAGGTCATGAATCCTTGGAGATACTCAAATCTCACCTGGCCCTGCTTTTGGGCAGCTGGCTCAGGGTGGCCCCGCCTGGGCAGGGGGTTGGAGTGGATGACCTCCTGAGGTCCTGCTAACTACAGTCACTGAGACGGCTGTGACTAGGGAAGGAATGCTTTCTCCACAGGTAAGCAGCCCTGCAAAATATTTCTGATAAGAGACAATTCAAAGCAGCTAACTGATCATGAAGCGTTGTTCCAGAATAGGTGGCTGTTAGTCAAAAGGTGCCTTGAAAAAATTTTAATAATTTGATTTCTGTCAATTTCTTCATTTGCATCTCACGAGAAAACCGATGGGGCACAGCAGGACGCTGCGGGCCGGGAGCCTCCCGCGACGGCCCCGCAGCCTGGTGTGGGCCTCCTGAGGAACGGCAGCCCCTCACGGGGCCGCGGAGGTGCCTCGTGCCGCTGCAGCGCCCTCCCCCGCGCCCTGCGCCCGTGCCAGGCCGGGGCTCCCCGCCCTTCCCGGGGGAGGCGGCGCATCCCGCATCCTCCTGCGGGAGCGGGCCCGCGGGGCCGCGGCAGCGCCCGCAGGAGGGAGCGGCACTCTCCGCTCCTCTCCTTCTCCTCCTCTCTGCTCACCCCGCTCTTCCCTCCTCCCTCCCGGTGCTGGCGGCGGCTCCTCCTCCCGCGTGTGACCCGGTGCCGCATGTGAGCGGGGAGGAGGGACCGGGCGGCGCGGGCCCCACTGTGGCGGCGGCAGGAGGAGGAGCGGGAGCCGGCGTGCGGTGTCCCCCCGCAGCCTCATCGCTGGGCCCCGCCGGC